>NC_051169.1:60800402-60845402 GCF_013339725.1 Rhipicephalus microplus | reverse complement strand
GAGAACAAAAAATGATGAATGCTTTCTGCTTTGTTTTTATTTTTTGCATCATGCTCTGATAAATTATCGCTACGTATGCGAATGAAGACATGCGTGTTGTACAGTGATAGATAACTTGGCAATCTGCTCACCGATAACGCGAAGTGTAGGCACTTGATGCTCAAGAAGAAAACTGGGCTACCGGAATACTGATGGACGACAGTCCAGCGAGCAGTGCATTCCGAAACATTGCCTTTGTTTCTTATCTAGGAAACATGATTCACCAGGCGCACGTTTGTTTCTACTGCATCCTTGCACAGCACATCGTTTTCGCAGCTACCGGCGAAAGCAATCGACGTTAAATGTAATTCGTATTGTTCCGCTGCCTGTTGGACACTGCACATAAGACGTTGACCAACAACAAACGCACCGAATGATTTACAGAGAACGCAAGCAAGCGCGGAACACTAAAACACACGGAGGCGTGTGTCATCATAGACGAATTTTACGAGTGGGCCTTGCCATGTACACCCATGTAGTGCAAGGGTTGCACTGACTATAGGGTGGGCAGAGGGTGCTAAAGATATTTTTCGTAGTATAAAAACCATGATGAATTCTTTGTTCATAACACCTACATAATATTGTTGAGAGAAAGAAATTTCATTTGTAAAACCTATTGATTGCTTCAACTTTGAATCAAACTTGGTTTTTTCACATTTAGTGTTTGTTCCCTCCACACATAGTCACGCTTCAATCGCAGCTTCCCTAACTCCTCATGCCGATGTCGCTGGCAATAGCGTCTGAACCGCTTTTCGTCCAAGCCTTCGCGACCTATTTAAATAGACATTTGCTTCAATGCAGTATTGACAAGTTATATGTTGACTGGTAGCGGAACTTTTATAGAAACTTTAATAGTACTTTAATAGCAACAAAGTTTGAACATCTATGTTAGTATAACTCCTCCCCTGACGAAGCGAGGACCCTCCCGAAACTGTTGGGAAATAAATATATTTATCCTTGTTGACAACGCTCCTGTTGTGCCAAATCCCATACCTTCACAAAGACACTAACTGGCCCATTGAATTATTACTCCCAATATATATATATATATATATATATATATATATATATATATATATATATATATATATATATATATATATATATATATATATATATAGTTAAAGAAGCCCTGCGGCGCGTCGCGAGCAGTTGAGCTATGTGTTAGCAGCAGACCTATGTGTTAGAGAGCAGAGCTCGGCTCTTCGGGTCTCTAAGCTGTCGGCCCCAGTGCCGAATTCGTAACGCCTCCGTATATATGCTGTACATAAACCTTGTTTAACTCACCGTCGTCTCGTCCGCTCGTCTATCAGCCCTGCGCAGAAGCAGTCACGAGCTGATAAACCTACGCTACCAAACGGCTGGTGACCTTACCGGCGGAGTTCGAAGCAGTGGCGCCTTCGGGACCGTGTTGGCATCGCCGTCTTTCGAAACAGTGGTTGCAGCGGTGAGATTCGTGGTGCCCTTCGTAACGTCGTCGGAGGCGCGCTTCGCAACAGGGCGCAGACCTCGACCGAGTCTTACGTCTCCTATATAGAAAATGTGTTATCGTTGTGTCGCGAAGCCAATGCCGAGATGCCGGAGGCTGACAAGGTCGGACATGTTCTTAAGGGGATTGCCGAAGACGCATTCAAGCTCCTCATCTGCAAAAATTTTTCTACAGTGGACGCCATTATAAAAGAATGTCGGCGCTTTGAGCAAGCGAAGAGCCGGCGGATTAACAGCGTGTTTACCCGCCTTCCGAATATGGCTGCAACGTCGTCTTGCGAAGACCGTGCAAGAACACAGCCGCCACCTCTAGATTAATCGGATCAGGTGACCCGAATTGTACGGCGCGAACTTGAAGCCATTGCCTCTGCAACGGCTCACACCGCTGCAAATGACACGACCCCACTCACAGCTAACATGGTTCAAGCCATCGTCCGCCAAGAACTCGCCAGCATAGGTATTCCCTCGGTGTGCGCTTTGCCCAGCCCACAGCGAGCTCCATGGCGTCCACCCTCGTCCTATCACGAGCAGCAGTTTACGGCCCGATCTCGCGACCCTGCTGCGTGGAGAACCGTCGACAATCGACCAATTTGTTTTCATCGCCACCGTATCGGTCATGTCGTCCGTTACTGCAATTACCGATGGTCCTCGCCACCTCGGACTTCATCTTAACCTCACTACCGATAGGACAGCACCCGCTTCGCATCTGCCGCGCAGCCTTCTCCGCCAAACAACTACAGAAGGTTGAACAGCCCATCTCCGTCACCGCATGGTCGTCAGTCGCGTTCGCCTCCAGGACGTCGCCAGTCGTCTCGCTCACCGCAGACTCGCAGGCCGTCGTCCCCATTCAACCCCGCTCCTGACTACCCGGAAAACTAAACGGTGCAGCGCCCTGAGGTGACGCTGCATTGTCCACTCCCTCCACAAATCCTCTCTTGACGCTTCCGACGAGACAAAGTTTGTTAGACGTTGACGTTGACGGTGTGGCTATTTCTGGCCTTATAGATACTGGAGCGCATATTTCTGTAATGAGCGCGAACCTTCGCCGACGCCTACATAAAGTGCTCACGCCTGTCGCTTCCCGCACAATTCGTGCCACTGATGGGAGGACCCCTGACGTTCAAGGGATGTGCACGGCCCGTGTGTCCATTGCCGGTAATCCTACATTAGTTCAGTTTGCCGTCATTGAAATGTGTCCTCACGACCTAGTACTTGGTTTGGACTTCCTGTCATGTCATTCTGCGCTCACTGATTGTGCCACTGGTGCTCTTCAGCTTCAACTGCCGCAGTTTGCCGATTTTCCAGCTGACTATTCTCCCCGTTTATGCTCTCGTCACCACGTTCACTTGCCTCCGCAAGCTGCTACATATGTCACTTTGTCGTGCTCACGTCATGTGCCCAATGGTGACTACCTCGTCACTCCTATAGTTGACGTACTGATGTCCCGAGACGTCGCCCTTGCTCACACTGTTGTCGCTGTCGCTAATAACACAGTGGTTATACCACTACTCAACATGAGTCTCTTGACTCAAGTTATTCCGCAAGACATGTCTTTGGCCACCCTATCTCCACTTGACAGCTGCAACGTTACTGGTTTGGACACCGATACTACATCCCCCTGTCTTGGCCGCAATTACACTCTGCCTGCAGATGACATTTCCAAGATGATTGCTCCCGACCTCACTGCAGCGCAAGCTGCCAGCCTCCGTAGTCTGCTAACATCATATAGAGACGTTTTCGACTTGGACCACTGCCCTCTCAGCCGAAAAACTGCAGTGACTCACCGTATAAACACTGGTGATGCCAGTCCTATGCGGCGGCGTTCATATCGCGTATCTCACAAGGAACGCCAAGTAATTCAGAATGAAGTGGACAAAATGATTACTAAAGATGTAACAGAACCCTCATCCAGCCCCTGGGCCTCCCCAGTCGTGCTCGTTGAGAAGAAGGATGGCAGCTGGCGCTTTTACGTGGACTATCGCCATTTAAACAAAGTGACCCACAAAGATGTCTACCCTTTGCCTCGAATTGATGACGCCATTGATTGCCTCCATGGTGCCCAATACTTTTCGTCTATCAACCTTCGGCCGGCTATTGGCAAATTTCCGTCGACCCCATGGATCGTGAAAAGCCGCTTTCGTTACACCCGACGGCCTCTACCAGTTCAAAGTCATGCCGTTTGGACTATGTAATGCGCCGGCAACTTTCGAGCGCATGATGGACTCCCTTCTCCGAGGATATAAGTGGTCGATCTGCTTATGTTACATGGACGATGTCACCGTCTTTTCACCTACCTTTGACAGCCATACAACACGTCTGTCAGCCGTTCTGGATGTTTTTCAAAGAGCTGCTCTCCAGCTCAATTCTGCAAAATGCCATTTTGAACGTCGCCAAATCCCCATACTCGGCCACCTTGTCAGTGCCGATGGTGTTCAACCAGATAACTAAAAGGTGCGAGCAGTACAACAATTTACAGAACCACGCTCAACCAAGGACGTCCGAAGTTTTGTAGGGCTATGTTCCTATTTTCGTCGATTTGTCCGCAACTTCGCCGACATCAGTTGACCGCTTACTGATCTCTTAAAGAAGGACGTTCCCTTCGCATGGGGCACAGAGTAGGCGGACGCCTTTTCGGCTGTTATCCATCTGCTCACTACGCCACCAATACTGGCCCATTTCGACCCTGCATCACCTACAGAGCTGCGGACCGATGCCAGTGGCCATGGAATTGGAGTGGTCATGGGCCAACGACAGCATGGGAAGGACCGCGTGATTGCTTACGCCAGTCATCTTCTTTCGCCTGCCGAACGGAAGTTCTCCATCACTGAGCGTGAATGCCTAGCTTTAGTGTGGGCCGTGCCGAAATTCAGGCCTTACCTGTATGGCCGAACTTTTTCCGTTGTTACGGACCATCACGCTCTTTGCTGGCTGTCATCGCTAAAGGACCCGTCTGGACGTCTCGGTCGCTGGGCGCTTCGTCTGCAAGAATAGTCGTTCGTTGTCCACTACAAGTCGGGACGCCTGCACACAGACGCAGACTGTTTGTCACGTTATCCAGTTGAAACGCCCGATTTGACAGACCTTGATTCAGACCCCTGCGTTCTTTCCATCCCCGCTTTGGGTGATATCTCCACCGAACAACGACGTAACCTGTCGTTACTCTCCATCATCGAACGTCTGACCTCGGCTCCAACAGACCCTTCCGTACGCCTGTTCGAACTGCACGACAGCATTCTGTATCGTCGCAGCTTCAACGCTGATGGCCCAGAATTACAACTCATGCTTCCCTATCACCTGCGTACCAGCGTTCTCGAACAACTACATGACGTACCTACAGCCGGTCACCTAGGCGTCTCTCGTACCTACGATCGTGTGCGACGTTGCTTTTTCTGGCCCGGACTGTATCGTTCTGTGGTTCGCTACGTCACTGCTTGCGACCGCTGCCAACGCCGCAAGCGCCCCTCTGTGCTACCATCTGGCCTTCTACAGCCCATTGACATACCGACGGAACGATTCTTCCGTGTTGGCCTTGACCTGTTGGGCCCGTTTCCTACGTCCACCTCCGGAAATAAATGGGTTGCAGTCGCCACAGACTACGCCACACGCTTTGCCACCACTAAAGCAATGCCGACAAGCTGTTCCACTGACATCGCTGACTTTCTCTTGTATGAAGTGATTCTTCATCATGGCGCTCCGCGGCAGCTGCTTACTGATCGAGGAAGGTACTTTCTTTCACGTGTTGTGGATGACATTCTCCGCGCCTGCTCCACTGAGCACAAGCTTACCACCGCTTATCATCCACAGACAAATGGATTGACCGAGTGTCTGAACCGAACGCTGACGCAGATGCTGTCAATGTACGTTTCGCTAGATCACCGTGACTGGGACAAAGCACTCCCCTTTGTCACGTTCGCGTACAATTCTTCACGGCGCGACACAGCTAGTTATTCGCCGTTTTATTTGCTATTTGGCCGACATTCAGCATTACCATTTGACACGCTCCTTCCTTCGGCTGCCCCCTTGTCTACTGAGTACGCCAGCGATGTCATTTCTCGAGCCCATGTAGCCCAAAAGCTTGCCCGTGATCGGCTGCACTTGTCACAAGCGCACCAAAAAGACCGCTATGACAGTCGCCACCAAAGCGTGCACTTCTCACCGGGGTCTCTGGTACTTCTCTGGACACCAAACCACCAAGCCGGATTATCAGAGAAGCTACTATCACACTACCATGGCCCCTACAAAGTTTTACGATAACTTAGTGACGTGAGCTACGAGATCGCACCACTAAACAATGCCTCTTCAACCCCCTCACTCCAGACAGACGTTGCACACGTTTCCAGACTCAAGCCATATCACCCTCCTCGTTCGTCGCCGCCGTACTAAGCGCCGTGACGGCGCTTCCGCCGTGGGGGAGTGACATTACGGTGCATCATCGACAGGAGCAAGCGTGGCACTTTGCGAAGATGAAGAAGACGCCTGTGCGTTAGGCGCTTGCGCGAGAGGCAACTCAGACATCTCGTTCGGCTGCCGATTCTCGGTGGACGCTATCCTATAAACCTAGACCTCGCCCCGTCACAATATATATATATATATATATATATATATATATATATATATATATATATATAAATATATATATATATATATATATATATATATATATTGTGACGGGGCGAGGTCTAGGTTCATGCATCTGTCTGTGTGTCCGTATATATATATATATATATATATATATATATATATATATATATATATATATATATATATATATATATAAATATATATATATATATGAAGTGCCTACTTAAGGGCACGTTTTCCCGTGTTTTCACACAATAATAATAACAGACAAGAATACTGCCAAGGAATGTATAGGGGAAGTTATTAGACCCAATTTAATGTAAATGTGAAGAAAGAAAAGTGCGTGAAACAAGAACTTCTTGCTGCGAGCAGGAACCGAACCTGCGACCTTCGAATAACGGGTTCGATGCTTTACCACCGAGCTACCATAGCGGTTATCCCCCCAGCCACTTTACGGGGTTTATATGTGGATTTGAACGTGAATTCACACACTCTCATGGACGTAAATTAACGTGCTAATTGGTGGCACTCTCCGGTTCACTGAACAAGTTCGCAGGCTGGGTGGTATCTGAAGCAGCTGGGTGGTAAGTAAGTATCGTGTCAAGTGTAAAAGAGTGGTCACGTTCGTACAGTAAAAATTTCGCCCCGTATCTGCATGTTAATCTGCAAATGTCGTGAAAAGTCTCGCGTCTGGAGAGATTGAAAAATACGTTTATTTGATGTTCTACGCAAGAAAATCGGTGAATGGTATTCTGGAGGCGCTGCGTTAGAGTGCCTCGAGTGTGCTGTGGAGGCGAACGAGCGAATCAAGTCACGTCACACGTGAGACATGAGCGCTATCTGGCATTTATCTTAGAAAACGAAGCACATGAGCCATAGACGGGTGGTCGCGCCCGTCTCAGAGGTGATAAGGTGTAGAACGTCAGGCGACGGGTAGGTGCCACCACCATGTGGTCTTTGCAAAGCGTTGGAAGCACTTCGTGCAAGCGTTGCATGGTCAGCGCCGCGTGATAAATGCTAGGGTCCTTAGAATAACTTATGTATTCCTTTTATAGTAAAAGACACACATACAGAATATATACGTTTTGTCATGGTGCCTCAGATATGCGCGATAATTATTTTTAATTGAACATTGCACAAGTATGAACGCTGAACGTAGAGTAACATTGGTGGGCGCTGCGTATGAGGTCAGCCATTTGGCTTATTCGCTGGCTCCGTTCAAAACGCCCGGAACTGTTAAGGGTGGACAAACAGACAAATAGATAGATAGACAGACAGACCAAAATTTTTGCGTCGAAGGTCAGGCTATCGTCATTAAAGAAAAAAATTGGCAGCATATCCATGGAGTGAATGATGGAGAGTGGGGCGAAACATTCATCCATCCATTCGTTCTTGCTTCCGTCCGTCCATGCGTCCGTCTGTGTGACCATCCATGCGTCCATCCACCTGTTCGTGCGTGCGTCTGTTTGTGCGTCCGTCCCTGCGTTCGCCCATGCATCCGCCCCTGCGTCCGTTCATGCGTCCATCCATGCATCTGTCTGTGTGTCCGTTCGTCCATCTATTCAACACTCCAAGTCCCACCATCTCGCATCTTTTCATCATATATTCCCCATATAGAAGCACCTCCATCCAGCGGACATTCCAAGGACTAAACAAGAGGTGGCACACGGACACTTTCTTACGGCTCGCGCTTCGGGTCTACTTCCCACCTTTAACCACCTCGAGTTCATGGTATATAATACTTCACTGTATTCATGGCACTGCGGCCCAACGCTCGCTAAACCTTTCTAAAACAAGGAGGTTACGCCCAGCGAGTATAACGTAGCAACTTTTCCTCTCAGATAGTGCTCAATGTACATGCCAATGGCTGCTAAAGGGAAATGAGAGACAGGAGAATTCGGCTTTTCCTTTCTTACGGCTTGCGCTTCGTCTCTACTTCCTTCCTTTAACCACCTCGAGTTCATGGTATATAGTAGTTCATTGTACTCATGGCACTGCGTCTCTACGCTCGCTAAACCTTTCTAAAACTAAAGAGGTTACACCCGGCGAGTATAACGTAGCAACCCTTTCTTGTCAGATAGTGCTCAATGTACATGTCAATGGCTGCTAATGGGGATCACAGCGTGCGCGTTACTAATAGCCAAATGCTCCTGTTTTTCATTCCCCATTAGCAGCCATTGGCATGTACATTGAGCACTATTTTTCATTGTTCAACAACGCACAAAAGAAATCTCTCACCGGCACCACCTTGGAGGTCACAAGGTTATACTTGTTACACACTACAACGGCTACGAGGGACGAAAAGGTGCCGCTATCAAGAGCTTCGCCCCTAAAAGTGGTCTCCTGAGATTTCAATACTCGGAGTTACTTTCACTGTATTTGGTATACAGGATAGCATCTGGTCATCCGTTGTACAAACTCTTCTAAATGATATCAAAGCAGCCAGGTACTTCGAATTCCCCTTTTTGGAACGCCGATACTTAACTCAAACGGTGTACCTAGGAAAATTTTGGTACCTTTGCCATTGTGTTAAACCACCGCTCCACGTCTGCAGGAAAGTGCAAAGCTGCATCAGTTCATTTTTTTGGTCTGGTGGCACAGAATTGTTATCGCGTCCAGCGTTAGCTCAACCGCGAGATCAAGGCGGTTTTGCATTCCCCGACGTTTCCGTCGCGGCTTCTACATTGTGCCTCCGCACTCTATTGCGAATACTAAGCAATGATGACATGCCCGCTCAGACACTGGCTCGCTACCATCTGGGGCCATCACTACGTGTCTTCTTGCCGGATAGCCAAATAAACAAAGGTCCCCAATCAACTGAATTACCATCTTTGTATCGAGCCCTTCTGGCATTTCACTGACATTTGGAAGCTACGTGCCCAGAGATAGAGGTGGCCGATTCTAAAGTGGGGGACACAATGGCCGCCCTTCTACGGCCCTTGGTGCCCCAGCATCGTCAATCTGTATTGAACCGCGCTTGGAAGCCAATAACTGCCGCAGTGTTGCCAGGGCATCTCAGAGACTTTGTCTGGAGGTTGGGCTGGGGCTTGCTTCCCACGCGAGATCGGTTGCAGCTATGGCAGGCACTTCCACTTGCCCCAACTGCGTCATGGTAGAGACCAATCGACATGCGACGTTTGAATGTGTGGTTTCCCGCCTTTTTTGGCGTGCGGTTAATGCTTGTTTTCGGGGACAGGGTGTGCGAACTTTCGTGTCCAACGGCCGATTTCCGCGTACCCGCTTTTCCGCTCTCTTAATAGTTGCGGGGCTGTTCAGCCTTTGGAGAAACCGATGTGAGGCCGTAGCTGCCAATTGCTGCCGGCGTGCCTTGTGGCCGATACTGGGGAGAATGAGACGAGAGATCCTCGCGTTCCTCTCCGAAGAGCTTTTCTTCCTCGGGGAGCAAGAGTTTTGCGGCATTGGTCGTGCCCTTTCGTCAAGGTGGAACACGAAAGGATACAACTCATTTTTCGACCGACTTGGTGCTAAGCAGCGCCCGTTGAGTTGTTATATATGATTTCATTTGTTACAAATTGTGTTTCATTTGGATCTATTGTATCGTTATACCCTTGTATCGTAATATCACATAGAATTTTTGTGTACATGTATGCCAGCATAATCATGTATATTAGAGCAAATGTCTTCACTGTAACGTAGTGATGTTAGTCGTGAAATATAGATGTGCCGAAGTGTATGTGCCCTGTTACTGAAATGGTATGAAGCCTTTGTGTTCTGTACATGCTGTAAATAAACCTTTTCTAAACAAAAGTTAAAACCCAGTGGTTGCTTGCGTGGCCGTATTATATATATACGCATACGTCACGAAAGGGAGCACTAATTCCCAATTAGAATGCTCAGAGGTTATGTACATAGAGAGCAAATCACCGAGCGTGCGGTTAAAGCACTCCATGAAATTGTTTGTCTGCGTTTGATAGCTCGTAGTGGTGTGATTAATAATATTGCACTCACGAAGAAGCTCCTGAACGACTTGTGATATAAACAGACGCCCATGGTCACTAAGCAGCTCACGTGGCACGCCATGGCCAAGGACAAAGCTACGCGAGATAAACAAGGCGACATCGCGAGCAGCAGCGGCTGGCAAAGCGGCGGTTTCAGCGTAATGGGCGAGATGGTCAACGGCCACAATAATACCGTGATTTCTAGCAAGAGTACAATGTAGTGGGCCGTAGAGGTCAATCCAAATTCTATCAAACGGCCGACTTGGACATGGCAATGGTTGTAATTTGCCAGAGGCATGAGAACTTGTTGTCCGTCGCTGACACGCAGTGCAGGAACACATGACTTGCAAACGTACGAGTACATTCCACGCCAGAAGCATCACTGGCGAAGCCGGTCGTATGCTTTCAAAACGTCAGCGTGGGCGTTTTGGGGGTCTGCGTGGAAGTACGCGCACATGTTGGAGCGCAAATGGCGAGGTATAACAAGAAGCCATTTCCTACCATCCAGCTGATAGTTGCGACGGTACAACATGGCATCCCGTAACGCATAATGGGGAACTTGTCGACGTAGTGCAAGAGGTAGACGCTGGCGTGGTGTCACCAAAGATGAGGAGAGAATGTGCATGAGCGAGGCTATATCCAATGGTCCTTGCGCTGTTCCGAAGGCATGTCAGCGGTATCGATGCTGTCGATGGTAGCTTCGGCAAAGGAAACAGGTGCAATGGCTGAAGGAAGGGGCCAACGAGAAAGAGCGTCTGCGTCGGTATGCTTGCGGCCTGAGCGGTAAATGACGTGAATATCAGATTCTTGTAAACGTAGCGCCCAACGTCCAAGCCAGCTTGAAGGACCCTTCAATGAAGCGAGCCAACAAAGTGATTGGTGGTTGGTAACGACATCAAATGGACGTCCGTATAAGTAAGGACGAAATTTTTGTAACGCCCGAACAACGGCCAAACATTCCTTTTCAGAAACCGACTATTTGTGCTCTGCCTTGGTAAGGGTGCGACTGGCATACGAAACTACATACTCCTAGAAGCCAGGCTTGCGTTGAGCAAGGACAGCGCCACTTTATATGCCGCTGGCATCCGTGTGCACCTCGGTTGGAGCAGTAGGGTCGAAGGGGCTTAAAATAGGTGGTGAAGTAAGGAGATGGCGTAATGTTGCGAAAGCATCATCGCATGCTGGCGACCAATCAGAGAGGTGTTCATCGCCAGTGGTCAGCTGTGTCAGTAGTGTGGTTATCGAACCAAAGTTCTTCCCAATGCGGCAAAAGCATGAGCACAGTCCGACGAAGCTACGAAGTGGGCTTTGGGAACTCGGCGACATCACGAAGCTTCTCTGGGTCGGGGGGGGGGGTGCCATGTTGGGAGAGAACATGGCCAAGTATTGTGAGCTTCCGAGCTCCAGGCACTTCTTGATGTTTAGTTGAGGGCCTTTGCTCGTGAGGCAGCTCAAGACTTCGCTGAGACAATGTAGGTGGCTGTCGAAATCAGGGGAGAAAACAACGACATCATCCAAGTAACACAGACATGTCTTCCATCTTAGCCCATGTAAGACGCTATTCATCATTCTATCGAATGTTGCTGGCGCATCACAAAGACCAAAGGGCATTACATTGAATTCGTATAGCCCATCGGGCGTCACAAAAGCAGGTTTTGGTCGATCTGGTGGTGCCATGGGGACCTGACAATAACCGGACCGTAGGTCTAGTGATGAGAAGAATTCAACGCCTTGCAAACGGTCTGAAGGGCATCATCGATGCGCGGCAAATGGTATACGTCTTTAAGCGTTACTTTGTTTAAACGGCGGTAATGAACGCAGAAGTGAATCGAGCCGTCTTTTTTCTTCACAAGCATCACAGGGGAAGAACAAGGAGTTCTGGACGTCCGAATGACGCCACGTTGAAGCATGTCGGCCACTTGCTCGGTGATCACACGATGCTCAGCAGGAGATACACGGTAGGGACGCTGTTGCAGAGTGCTTGGGAGCTGGTGTTAATGTGATGGACAACGGTGTGCGTTCGGCCTAAGGGAGTCTGCTGGCAATCGAACGAGCCACGAAACTGGTGAAGTTCTACAAGCTTCTCGCGGTGTGGTTTTTTAAGTTCGCCATCAATTGAGGGGCCAAAAAATTAATGCTTGCGTGAACAGGCGAACGGGCAGATGACGTCAGTGAACTGAGCTGCAAATCACTCTTGCCGTCAAGGCCGAACATAGAGGAAACGTCTGTCTTGGAATGTTCCAATACATTATCCGCGACGCAAGGTTCTGGGAGACGGCAAGGGATTCGTGACAAAAAAATCGGTAGCGCCTGCCGAAATATCTAGGACAGCAAACGGCAACGCAGGGCTCTTGCGACGTCGGAATGTTTTGGAAGGCGTAAACAACAATGATGACTCAGACACATCGGCAGAAGACAAGGGGACAAAGGCTGCGCTAGTCAGTGGTATGTAGATGTCGCAGGCGACAAACAGCATGTTCAACGCAAGTTCCGGAGACGAGACACACAACGCAGAGAAGGCCATTTCAGCACGAGTACATCGGATAACCACATGATTAAGAGACAGAAAATACCGGCCGAGGATCACATCATGAGAACACGCCTGTAGCACAAGAAATTCAATGGTATACAATACATCTTGAATGAGAACATGGGCGGTACAGGCAGCTGATGGTCGAATACGGTGAGCACTGGCAGTATGGAAGGACCATTCCTTCGGCGTCGTGGTAACCTTCCGAAGCAGGCGACAAAGTGTTAAATCAGTTACTGAAACAGCAGCACCAGTGCCCACAAGCGCAAGGGTACGGTAACCATCGACAGAAACGTTGATGAGGTCTGCCGGAGAAACGCGAGGACTTGATTCTTTTGACGACGACGCAGTTCGTGCCTCGGAAACTGTGGCACCTAGTTTTCCACGTTTTGAAGGACATGGTGGACGTTGCATAGGTGACAAAGAGCGACGGCGGGGAGATGGAGATCAGTGACTGACTGAGGGGGGGGGCGGGTGGTCGGGTGAAGGAGGTTGGCGTGTTGTGTCGTTAAAGCGCCGAGAGTCGTGCGACGATCTTTGCATGGTGTTGCTGTGGGCGAGAGGTCACCGGCGGCAGAAGGGAGCCACATGTCCTGCGTAACCGCAAGAACAGCAAATCAGGCGGTTGTCTGTGGTGCGCCACGGATTCAGAAACGCTGCGAGTGGTCGGCTGAGTGGACCGGGTGATGACCGAACAGGGACCGGTGAGGTAGCATAAGTGGGCTGTCGAGGTGCTCTGGCTACAACGACTTGTGCATACGTCAAGCAAGAGTGTGGCCTCCAGAGGTGGTGAACGAGCGAAAGCCAAAGCGTCAGCTACCTCCCTCATTGTATGACAGGCCTTATTACCGGGGCCAGATGATCTGGGGCCAGAGGATGCGTTTGTGCTGGTTCGGGCGTGCTCAATAAAATGGAGAGCGGCCGAGCGAACTCCTCCTCACGCATTAACTGCATATATATATATATATATATATATATATATATATATATATATATATATATATATATATATATATATATATATATATATATATGCACTGTATCATCAAAGAATTGCCTTATACCGACCTCATTCGACAACCCTATTCCGAGTCGTGACTTTCTCAGAATTAGAAATGCGTTCGGGCATAATTCTGCCTTGAACAACTATCGTTTTTTCTTAAACTGTCAGAATTCCCAACTTTCTCTGAACAAGAGGAATGGAAGACGTCACCCCCCCGGGATGGGGGACCATCCATCCAACGAGACAGCGGGCCCTAGCCGTTTGCATAAGGATGGACCGAACGTGGGTGACCGCGTTGGCGCATCTGCTCCTTGTGATGATTCTACCGAGATATCATCAGCGGAAGAGATGAAATCGAAAGCCGACTTCAGGACATTCCATACCCGCTGGTTGAAAAGGAAGCTTCGCAGGACGTCATCAACGGCGGAGCCACAACCGGCGCTAGACAAAGGCAAGCGATGTTTCACCATTTCGTATGTACTCATGTCTACATCAGACAACCTGAACTCACTAAACAGGCAGTCATTGACTAATTATTTCGAGCGAGTAGCACCTTCTCAAGTGAAAAAAAAATCGCATAAATAGCAGGAAAATCACATTGTCAGTTGATGGGACAAACAAAACCATTCTTGACAGACTGAAGGCCGTCACGCAGCTCGGAAGTATTTCAGTTCGCGCGTTTCTCGCTCACGGGAAAGGAACAACGACTGGCGTGATAAATGATGTAGACGCTGACATCAAAGACGCTGACCTGCAGAATCTTGTGACGTCGACAGTCAGAATCGTGACCACACGCCGCTTCGGGCAGTCTCACTGCATCAAACTAGTATTTGACTCTGAAACTCTGCCCCCTAGCGTGAAGGTTGGATACGTGAGACATCCCGTGCGCCCTTGTATACGTGCCACGGTCTTTGCAGTGTCCCAAGTGCTGCAAGTTGGGACACGTCAGCGCAGTGTGCAAAAGTGAGACAACTTGCCAGCGGTGCGGCGGGTCTCATAAGGTGGAAAACTGCGATACTGCTGTTTCATTGATATGCCCAAACTGCTCCGGTGCACATGAAGCAACGTCGAAAGAGTGCCCGAAGATCAAAGAAGAAATTCGCGTCCTGCGGAAGATGGTCAGAGACAACTCGACACACAGAGAGGCAGTAACGTCCATCCGCCGACACAGACGTCGCCCAAACCTTGGCACCAGCGAAAGCATAGTGGACATAGGAGTGATGCATCACCATCAGCAACAGTTGAACATACACGTGCGCATTATGAGGCCGCTACACCAATGTTGTACGCACCACGTCCCAGGGATGTAGAAAGTGGACCAACGCCCGCGTTGCACGCCGATGCTTAAGATACTGAGTGGCCTTCGCTACCGACTGGAGCAATAAAAAAGACCACATCATGGGCGGCAACTTCAAAGAGGGCGGAAAATGATAGGGAAGACACTGAGAAGAGCCAAACTATGCTGAAGCATCTACTAAAATCTATTCATGCGATTCTCAACGAGCTACACACACCAGGAGCGAAAACAGCAGTGCAGATCCTCAACGTGCTGGAACCGCTACTGCTGACCCTTCCATAAACAATATGGCGATTTTCTTCGATGAACGTGTGCGCACCTCTGCTATAATGCAGTGGAACGCACGAGGTTTGCGAAGCCGATTGTCTGAATTTTGACAACGGATGTTTAAATACAAATTTCCGTTGGTTGTAATATTTGAGCCTAATATGATGTCGTCGTTTCGTATTTCCGGATGCGTCACTTTGTGGTCACGTGATGATCGAAATGCGAGCAAAGTAATTATATGCGTACGTCAAGATTTAACGTACGTGAGACATGCCGTGGCTCCTCATGCTTCTAACGACTATATTTGCCTATATATAAAGCACAAGCGACGTTCAATATCAATCATTGGTGGATACATTCCTCCTAGAAGCCACGTGGACTGTTTCCATCTCTTGTCTGTGTTCCAAGCTTGCCCTGGACCACATGTATTAGTTGGGGATTTTAATGCACATCATCCCATGTGGGGTTCTGCCTCAATGAACACCCGCGGTAGTGACATTACCGATTTTGTGCTCAATCAGGGCCTGATGTCCATTAACGATGGCTCACCTACTTACCTCCGTGGCGCATCGTACAGCAGCTGTCTAGACGTATGCTTTGTGAGCAGAAGTCTCTTGCCTACCACCTGTTGGTTGACGTTGTCGGAATCAGTGCGTATGCGGACGACATATGCATATGGGCATCTGGAGCAACGCGACCACAACTGCGAGCAAGGCTACAACAAGGCACATCAATAACATCTAAGTACTTACGTCGTCAAGGCCTGGAACTTTCAATAGCAAAATGTGCTGCATTGGCATTTACGAAGAAATCAATGTTGCGGTACCAAATCTTCGCTCACGGAGCAGTGATTCCCGTCGTCAAGCACCACCGCTATTTAGGGGTCGTCATTGATCGCAACCTGTCCTGGTCAAAGCATGTGACTGTGCTGCGAAACAAACTAAACAGTTTTGTGTATGTTCTTCGTGTTATAGCAGGACTGAGATGGGGCCCTTCGGAGAAAAGTCTTCTGCAGTTATACAAGGCATTGTTTGTGGGCTATATAAGGTACAGCTCACCTGTGCTTTCCAGCATGCAGGCAACGTGCCTTCGTACTTTAGAGAGCTTTCAGGCACGAGCACTGAGAATATGCCTTGGCCTGCCATGGTGCACGTCCACCTCTGGCACTATAGAGGAGTCACGCACCTACCCTATACAGGTTTACACGTCCTGCGAGCCTCTTCGAGTGCACCTTCGTCTGCTGACCCGACATGCACAGCACCCCTTGTCTTCGCTACAAGTGGACTGACCAGGCTGTACCTATTCGCGATGTCTCGATACGCATAGGCACATGATCCCTTCAGGCTTTGCACCTGCCGTAATCCCTGCAGTGCCTCCATGGACATTGACTAAACCGCTGGTGTGCATTCACATACGTAGAATTTCGTATAAGTCGCGTGTTTCTTATATTGTCCTCAAGCAACTCACCTTGGCACATTTAGATGACCGATACAGCGACTCTGTGCACATTTACACCGATGGATCCGTAACTCCATCCGCCTCAGCTGCAGCCTTCGTGATCCCTCAACTCAGTATTTCCCGACAGTACAAATTAGATCATAGGTCATCTTCGACAGCTGCAGAACTTGTTGCTATACAAGAAGCCATAAAATTTGTGAACCACCAAGCACCGCGTAAATGGACGATTCTGTCTGATTTAAAATCAGCGCTTCAAGCTAACCATTCTTGCTCAAGAAGAGGCCAATTTTACGAGTTAACGTTAAGAATCGTCCAAGCATTTGGCCTAACACACAGGAGCGGTCACTTGATTACACTCCAATGGATTCCTGAACACTGCGGCCTAGTTGGCAACGAAACAGCCGATAGCGAAGCAAGAGCGGCAATATACAACGCTCCTATGTACGTCAAAGTACCGTACTCGCGAGGTGACGTCAACACATTGTTGAGATCACTCATGCGCGAATGCGCTGCCCCTTACTGGTCGCTACCAGATCACCGGAACAAGCGCCTGTGGGAAACAGACACCGGTATGACTTTTCGTCTTCCAGATAAAAATCAGCCGAAGACATACTAATATACTGCACCGAATTCGACTGGGCGTCGCCTTCACTCGCCACTACACCCACCTAATCGGCCGTGCAGACAGCCCGAATTGTGAACGCTTCCAAGTGCGCGAAACGATATCTCACATATTTTGTGACTGTGCATTATACGTGGCGCAAAGAAAAATGCTAACTGCAACGTTGGCAAGCATTGGACGAACACCATTAAGTGAAAGCCACATATTGTCAGCAATGAACGACCAAACAGTGTCAAAAACTGCTACAAAGGCTGTTCTAGACTTTATAAAAAGCACTGGACTAGAAACTAGCCTGTAGGGTACTATGCTGAGTGGCTACTGTACATACGCACCACCTCTTCTTGTCCCCATCATCACCTTTCATCCCTCTTTCCTTCCCCTTTCCCTTATCCCCTGTGCAGAGTAGCAGGCTAGAGCGAACTAGCTCAGGCCGACCTCTCTGCCTTCTAATAAATTCTCACTCACGCCTCTTCTCAGAATTAGGAAAATTGTGGAAAAAACGTGTGAAATACAAACTTCACGCATCTATGCTATTCACCTATTTAAACGCCTTGACTGTACCGAAAAGAACTTGTGATTTCGATCAAACCAGCAAGTTCCCAAATGTCACAACGAAACGTCGAGAAATGGAACGAAACGTTAAAGAACGCGTCCCTAGCTCTCATGCGCATCATCATAGACCATTATAATTCTGCTGTCAAAGCGTTGCTACACAGTGAATGACAGTTGCGCAAGGCTCGTATGTTGGATCCCTCTGAATCGGCTTCGCTGGTTAATTACGAACAGAGAAAACAATTAGAAATTGAACAGAAGAAAGCAAAAAGTTTTTGCGTGACCACATTACCCTTCCAAAACCACTGACCAACGAAGATTCCCTTCCAGTCGAATCATCCTGTTTTAGACGAGACAAAACATAAGCTAGAACTAACGTAGTAAACGTTTCAAACGTGGTTTTATCTGACTCAGAAATGAGTGTGCTTGCTCTGGGCTTGAATTTCTGTCCAGCTACTGGCGGCTACAATGAATTTAACCTGATAAAAGACTTAGATGAATTCGCGCGCAGTATGAGGCTAAGCGAATTCTTCCATAAACGTTCATCATCCAAGAGTAACATGTCTTCCCATCAACACTGGACGCCGCCAACACAACGCGATAAATTTCTCGATATGTACGTTTCTGCAGTTCAGCGTGACATCCTGCAGGCTTATGAGAACCACATTTCGTTCAAAGGAAACCTCACATTCAAAGAACGGAATGCAGTTAAATGTTTACAAGAACGCACAGATATTGTGGTAAAACCCGCTGATAAAGGAGGCGCAATCGTGATAATGAACACAACGGACTACGTTTGTGAAGCTCAGAGACAGTTAGATAATGAAACGTTTTACAAGCGACTCAGTGCAAACCCCCCCGAAAAATTTAAGGACATCGTTACTGATACAATCAAGCATTTAATACTGGATGACAAACTTCCCGATAAAGCAAAGCACTCATTAGTACCACTGAGCCCTGTTCCAGGAAGGTTTTACCTATTGCCTAAAGTACATAAGCCCAATAACCCTGGTCGTCCTATAGTGTCAGGCATTGGCACTGTCACCGAACTACTTTCAAGCTATGTCGATGGCATGATTAGTATACTATACCTCCAACTTTTCCATCCTATCTGAAGGACACTTCTCATTTCCTCGCTGACATCATCGACCTCAATATACCTGCGTACTCATTTCTGGTAACATTACAAGTTGCGTCACTTTATACTAATATTCCCCAAAAAGACGGAATTTGTGCAGTAGTGGATGCTTATAACGACTCATCATGTGACAAATCTGTTGATAGCTGCACATTAGCCACATTATTAAAATTAATCCTGGAACTTAACAATTTTCAGTTCGGCGATGTTCACTACGTACAAGTTAGTGGCACTTCAATGGGCACCAAGATTGGTCCAAATTACGCGAATATATTTATGGGCCAATTAGAAAATCATTTTCTTTCAACGTGTAGACTATAGCCATACTACTACAAACGTTTTATAGACGACATTTTTTTTTATCTGGCAACACGGCGTAGCGGAACTCCTAACTCTCATTGCAGACTTTAACAAGGTTCATCCATCTATTTCATTGTCACAATCGTACTCAAAGGCATCCATCTGTTTCCTGAATGTAGCAGTATCCCTTTGCGGCGAAAAATTGTCTACTAAAGTATACAGAAAACCCACCGACGCTCACCGATACCTTCATTTCAAAAGCAGCCATGTAAAACATTGTAAGACGAGTATACCCTACAGTCAAGCACTTGTGAAAGGCTATTGTGAAAGGCACTTGTGAAAGGCACTTGTGAAAGGCTAAAGAAAGTGAAAGGCTATTATCAACATCACATCACATAAATAGCCAAAAACGGGGACTCTTGAGGCTCTTAGAATGTGTGGACAGTTTTTGACTTGCTGCGCAATTTCGAAGCTTATTGATCCTGGAGAATACCTATATATAGTCATTACGTGCTTTTAGAGAAAGAGAGGGATGTGATGTGGAAAGGCGGTCATGTTAACCCAAAAACAAATATCTGGTTAGCTACCCTGCACTGGCGAAGGAGTAAGAAGAGACTGGGAGAGAGAAATAATAGAATTTTTGCTGCTGCCGTCATGTCTTGATAGTGAAATAGGTTTCATCTCACCGTTTTTGTGAGCATTCCTAGCTGCGAAGTTCACATGCTCGTTACTAGTGATACCGTAGTGACTTGGTAACCACTGAAAAGTTACCCCATGCGCATTTAGTCTATTAAATGTGATTTGCTTACGTCTGGGTGATCTTCTCGCTTAACTTGGCGTGAACCAAAATTAGTTTGGGAGGGTACGACTGTTTGACGAATATAGCGCACTGGTCAAGACATGAATAACATCACAATCCCGTCGCGTACGTCGTCAAACACTGCCGCCCGACAGTGACACATACCTGCGGGCGGGTTTGAGCCGCTGGTATGTGGGTGTGTGCCATAGGTGATTGGCACTCGGTATCTACACGTGAATGGCGAAACCACACAAGTAATTTCAACCTGTGAACGTTAGGAAAAAAAACTAACATCGGCAGCTTTGACCGGATGAATGCAAAGAATAAACGTCGGGGTCCAAGCAGGAATCGAACCAGCGCATTCTGGATCGCAGTCGAGCATTCTACCACAGAGCCAGGCGAGGTCTCGGAACTACTTTTTAAATTGACCCTAATGTTCATGAAACTTCAGTTCTGGTTACACTGCTGGATATCCAATTTCATAGCCATTACATATGTGCAGTACTCATAGATTGAAACGCGACACTCGGAGCATGTGGCCGACGGTCCATGTGCCGCCGCTCGTGGGTGCTCGCGGAACTAAGGTGTGCATAGTGGTATAGATGAGAGCACACCTATCTCGCACGCAGGCGCCTTCGGCGGTATACCCTCGCCCCCGTGAATTTGTCCCCGTGAATTTGCGCTACTACACCATATGGTTAAATGATGTCTCACCAACTAGCCCAGCTCTCAACCCTACGGCGCAACATTATATTGCGGCGCCATCAGATGACCTTCTCATTCTACGATTCTGCGTGCTTAGGCGATGTGGTACCTATTAATCGATGATCTGCAGTCAATAAAACAGCTGGTAATTTGCGCTCCACCTGTTTAGGTTTTTTCACAGTTGTGGTGTCTTTTCTTTATTTGTGCAATTTTTTTCCTGTGAAGTATTGAACCAACTAGCCCCTCAATACGTGCTGATCCACTATGTTTCGTTGCGCTTACAAACGTACGTACGCCCCATTATCGTTAATGCGGTACACGATATCGAGTGTTTGATCGAAAAATTACCAATAAATAAATAAACATGCATGGTTTACGAGGAAGACTGTCCACTGCAATGAAGCTCAACAAAGTTTAGCAGTGAAAATTACGGCATTTGGTTCATTTAATTATGCTACAACATCTACTAGATGCCAATTTTTCTATTACTCAAAGCTAGGATGAGTTCTTTGCACCATGAACTTCAACTCTAACATGGCGATAATGCTAGCTGAACTAATTAATGGCAAATAATTTAATTTTTTTTTATAACTATTGTTCCGAGTGCTATAGCACTCGGAGAGAGAGTTGCAAAATTTAGATAGTTGCAAACTAAATAAATAATAACAATTGTAGGTTCCAATTTTTCGAAGGGAAGTTCGATGATGACACTATCGACTGTAATTTTGAACGAGTGCTGAATGTACGAATTACTAAAACGTTTCTTCCAAACAACTGCCGCCGGAGTAAGTCTTCGATCGTTTCCCTTTATGTTCTTCTCGCACTCGGCTAAGTGTTCTGGGTCTGCAGGGGTGTGACTAATCAGACCCGCTCGTTGTTAGAGCGGTATACACTCGCAAAATATAAAAAAACACGTGCTGTCTTTACACCTTTTTTAGGGGCGAAGCTCCTTAGGGCGTGGGCTGTGCGTCCCCTGTAGCCTGTATGTAGCCACCTCTAGTTTAGTTCTTGCAGTGTTCACTAGATGGCGGTACCGTCCCCTGTATGTAGCCACCTCTAGTTTAGTTCTTGCAGTGTTCACTAGATGGTGGTACTTGTAGCTGATGATGAAAAGATGCAAGATGTTATAAACTAGAAAGCGGTACTTGTAGTTGATGAAAGACGCGAGATCTTATAAAATAGGAATGATGTCACATATGGCGCGTGTCATTGGTTGAAGGCAATCGTTCGATTTAGTGCGGTGACGTACGCTAGGGGGAGCGTTGTAATAAAATCCGTTCGCTGTTGGCGCGCGCTCGGAGTCGCCGGATGGATAAGGCTGCACAGCTGAGAGAGCGCAAGGCGGCAGCAGCGCGCGCTCGCAGACAGAATCCCGATGTGCGAGCGCGCGAGGCAAGGGACATCGCAAGCCATCCATTACACGGAAGATTACACGGAAGATTCACAGTTTACCGATGAATCCCTCCGGAGCTTCGCCCATTCATAATCATTCACCCCGTGAATATGCCGTAATTTTTTTTCTTCGACGGCATCGCGGTTTCTCACAAGGGTGAACAACGCGCACAGAAAAGAAACACGGTCATGACAAGCGTAGGCATGCGCTACGTGTTTACCAGCAGAAATGCCCTGCAACTACACAACAACCAATTGGGATTACGAACGAACACCAGAAGCGCATTCAAAGCGCAAGCGACGCGCATGCAACGAGCGTGCGCGCCGCCGCTCGCACGGTACGGTCCCTAAGGGTGTCGCCGTCTGGTGGCCTCCGGAAGAAGGCATCATCGGCAGTGCTAGCGTCTCCCACTGGAAACGCTTGGCGGTCGGTACATTAGTATAGCCAGAGTCCTCAAGGCAAAAGGCTACAACTGGAAAGTACCCAACGCCCTATTGGGCTTGTTCCAAGTCGTCTGTGGTAATTCAGTGTACCGAGTGTTGGAGTGCGGTGCAATGTATTCGCTACTCAAACAAACATTTTTTGCTCACGCTGCATCGATTCCTTGCTTCCGAAGGTATATCTTTTACCGCGCTTTTGATCACAGCCTTGTAGCGTAGAAGATTGAAAAAAGCAGGGGCACGTGCATCACCCTTGATGTATGTCTGACCAAGTTCTACCATGCTCTGCCAGACTGGTGGTAGAGAGTTCTAGTGCCTGAGACTTGAAGGCGCTTTTCACGCACTCACATTTCTTCGTACTCCTAACCCCACACAGAATACGCGGGAACGTTTCATTGACTACAATCGCTACTCCAGTATCACTAACATGAATGCTTACTTATCTCTACCACTCCTGGGATTGCGCAGGAAAATAGCACTTCTATGTTTATTCAGTATAGTTATCTATACGCACTCGTAAATACCCATTAAACTCTTTGGTTTTTTGTGTTCTTACGGAAAGTTATTGTGTAAGTTCTCTCACATTATAGTCTTACGCGGAGCTTGTGAAGTATATGATAGTAAATAAGTAAATGAATGCCACATTATGCCAGGGCTCCCGTATGGAAGCCACCTTGGGGTTCTGGACGGAAGTTCCTTGGAACAGCGAACCATTGTATTCCCAAGCTATAGTGCTTCCTATGGTCGCCGGCCGCCCCCAGGGAGAACACGAGATGAATGAAGAGCTTGGGTGTTACTTCCAGGCATCTGCAGGAAGCAGTGTTACTTCCGGGCATCAATAGTGCTCGCGTATGCAAGCTCTTGCATCCAGTTGTGCTATTTTTGGTTGCTGCTAATCGAGGCGATATACAATAGGACACCAAAACGCGTACCAACGACAGGAGTCCCTGGGGAAGGAGGAGGGTAGGCAGAAATGCAAGCAAGTGCAGAGAGGAAACAGATGTTCCGGTTTGCTACCCTGCACGGGGGGAAGAGATTTCAAGGGACGGAAACAGGGATAAAATAAAGGGCTGCTGGTGGACTCATGGATGCTGATAAACATTACGAACGCAAAACTCATCAAAGTGGGCGGCAAGAGTGGGACCACGCACACGTGTGTCGCAGTCTAAACCATCAATCGACCTTACAAAGTACTGAATCCCATCGTGTGCCTATATAAACACACGAATGCGATGTGACACGCTCATTTAATGTACGCACTCGGTGTGGTAAACACGTGCAACTGTCTTGTTACGAATAAACACGATAATGTATTGCCGTAGGTTACTAATTTCTCCGGCTATGATAAAGAGGCTGTTTATGCCTATACATGTGCCGTTAGTGAAGTACATAGCGAGCCGCGTCGGGAATCTTTCCACGGAGATCTTCATTCTGTTTGGGGAGCCCCGTCTTAATGATTCCATTCTCTCTTCCTCCCACCACAACGATATTTCCGGAGTCATGTCCCTCACTCACGGATGGAAACAATTGTTATTTCGCGAGGTCACACGCGTACGCATTATACGTTGCGCGTAAGCACTTGTGCGTGTCTCTGTATACTCATCAATGAACCGCGATAACGCCAGCTTGTTTCCTTGGAATATTTCTTCGTGATGGCGCTCAGTTCCACAAACGTGTTTTGTGCACGCTGCAGCTATGAAGTAATGATAATATTCGGGGTTTTACGGAACGACGATATGGTTGTGAGATACGCCGTAGTCGAGTGTTCGATGTTGGGCTCTTCAACGTGCAATAACGTCGCAGAGCATACGGGACTCTAGCATTTCGACTCCATCGAAATGCGACTGCCATGGCAGGTATCGAACCCGTGACCTGCGAAGACAGAAGCTGAACACCGTAATCACTGTACAACGGAGGCGGATATCACGACGATGAAGGTACCCTAAAGAAGTCCTACAACTGAGCCCAGTTGCTTTATACACTGACAAAAAAAAATGACCCCGCATCTGCATGGTAATCTGCAAATGTCGTCGAAAGACGATAGTGTTGCGTGTAGAGAGAGTGAACAAAACATTTATTTGATGGTCTGCTCAAGAAAATCGGTGAATGGTATTCTGGAGGCGCTGCGTTAAAGTACCTCGAGCGTGCAGCGGAGCCGAACGGGCGCATCAAGTCACGTCACACGTGAGACATGACCACCATCTGGCAGTTTTTTTTCAAAAACAAAGCGCGTGGCTTTGAGACGGGTGTGCGCACCCGCCTCAGTGGTGATAAGGTGTAGGACGCAAGGCGACGGGTAGGTGCCACCACCGTCTCATTTTAGCAAAGCGTTGGAAACACTCGCCTTTCCGTGCAAGCGTTGGATGGTTAGCGCAGCGTGATAAGCGCTACGGTCCATAGAATTACTTATGTATGCCTTTTCTAGTAAAAGACGAACGTGCAGAATAAATACGTGTTGTTATGGTGCCTTAGATGTGTGGAATAATTGCTTTTTAATCGACTATTGCACATGTATGAACGCTGAACCTTGAGCAACATAGATGGGCGTTGCGGATAGAGTCGGCCGTTTCAAATATCCGATGGTGTTAAGAGTGCACAAACAGACAAATATACAGACAGACAGACAGACCAACATTTTTGCGTCGAAGGTCCCCAAGAAAGACTACCGTCTTTAAAAACACTCTCGATTGGCCGCCTTTAATCAAGACTTCGCGGAACCACTCCTTGTCGTGGCTCTGCTGGAGACGGGGTCTGTGCCTTTCTTTCTGCAAGAATATCAGGTGCACGGCGTCCGTAACATCGCGCACCACTATTCTTATTCATAAAACCCTTACATTCATAGATTGCACCCTTATGGGATGATATTCTGAGAAAGGAAAGTACACTGCTCTTGAGGTAATCCGGTCGAATCATACATTGGGTAAAGGACTCTCGGTAATCAACATATTCATCACCCCTAAAGATAAGAGCACCGGGTTACCTGAAATTCCTGCTCAAACGTGGTCCACACAGTGCAATTCAGTGGGTGAATTTATTGCATGCCTTACCGCACGGGGCTACATAAGTTAGTCACTGAAAGGTAACCTTTTACATAGCACCACGATGCACCATGCACTTACCCTAATTACTGATCCTACTGTGTTATCGCGAGTAGCCACTAGCACCCCCAGGCATACCACGCCTGACCTCACGATGTTGAGTGCACATGTGATAGTTAAAACGCATGGGGTTCTGCCGGATACATTGGGTAGTGAACATCATGTGATTCGAACTGTCATAACAGAAAATTCCAAAATTTTCCGACCTAAAATTCAGGACCCTCGTTGACTTGGATAAACTCTGCACATATATAGCCGTGGAGGATACTACTCCGCAATTTAAGGAGTCCTGGGCTCAAAGGATACAAGATGCCGTTGAGAGGGCTGGAAAAAAGTTTAAGAACATGAAAAATACACCGCATGTTGACCCCCATCTCCTAAATCTGTGGGAGGTTCGAAGAAGTCTATGTAAATCATGGAAGCGTCAGAGACTAAACCGCAAACTTCCCCTACGCATCATTGCAGTCACAGAGGAGGCTGCACAGTATGCCACGCAGCTAGCCAGAGCAAATAGGGAAAAACTTTTGTGACACACTGAAAGGAACACTTGGCACAAAATGTACATGGAAAATCCTAAGGGCCCTTCTAGATCCCATGTTGACCAAGAACCACATTCACACCGCTACCCAACGACTCATTTACCTAGAAGAGCGAGAAGACACAGACATTATGACACACACAAAAAACCTTGACATTCCTATAGCCCCTACTCGGATATCTGAATGAACTCCTTTAACACCTCCTGATCCGGACGAAAACTTGAATGCAGATGTCACACTTGCAGAGGTAAAACAGGCCCTTGCTTGTATTACCCGGGACACTGCACCAGGGCCGGATCGTGTAACTTACAAATTCCTTCGAATCTTAGATGATGTAGCTCTACAAGAGCTCACGGATACCCTTAACGAACACTGGAGCAAGGATACACTACCTTGTACTT
This sequence comes from Rhipicephalus microplus, assembly GCF_013339725.1. Taxonomy (NCBI): domain Eukaryota; kingdom Metazoa; phylum Arthropoda; class Arachnida; order Ixodida; family Ixodidae; genus Rhipicephalus; species Rhipicephalus microplus. The sequence continues at coordinate 60,818,793 of NC_051169.1, read as the reverse complement.
GGAAACATGCCCAGATTATTCTGATTCTAAAATAAGGCAAGTCACTACTTCTTCAAAATTTACGACCCATCTCGCTCACGAGCTGTGTAGGCAAACTTTTTGATTGAGTGCGTTCTTCTCCTACAGCCACATACAGAAGCTAGAAACTTTTTTTCCCAACACACAGTTTGGATTTCACCCAAACCTATCGGCACAGGATGTCCTCCTGCATGTAAGAGACGCTATTTCATACCAAAATACAGACAGCTCGAACTAGAGCCATTATCGAATTAAACATGCAAAAGGCTTTCGACAATATAGGACACGAACACATTCTCAGGACATTGGTCACCACTGGCTGTGACCGTAGGACCTGGCATTATGTCAAAGCCTTTTTTGGAAAATCGCACCGCCGATGTTAGATTAGGTACACTCACATCCGCCACTTTTCTTTCTCAATCAGAAGCACATCGCAGGCAGCTGTCCTATCGCCACTCTTATTCAATGTTGCCTTGGCCCCGTTGGCCAAAGGAGTCGCTGATATTCCTAAATTACAGCACGTATTATACGCTGATATGACTGTGGGTGTGCCATTCCTCCATTTGGTAGGCAAAAGACGTTCTAAAAACTGCTATCAACGTCATCGAGTGGCATATTAGTTCAGTGCGTCTCCACTGTTCGCCAGAAATGTCGGAGTTACTTGCAATCAAACCCCGCATGCGCGTCCCAAGCGTTGACTTGTACGTGTATGGTAAACCTGCGCCAAGAGTAAATAAAATCAAGGTATTGGGTTTACGCATACAATCAAACTTGGACGCAAACTTCACTTTGAACCTTGTTCAGCCCATTTCAGGACTGAATTTGCGGATTGCGCTGTGAAATCATGGTATACTTGAAGATGACACCACAGAAATTGTTGAAGCTTTGGTGTTAAGTCGCCTCGCATATCATCTTTCGTATTACCATCTTACTGAATAGCAAACAAAACGGGCTAACAGTCTAATCAGGCGGGTGGTTAAAACCGCATGTGAGGTTGCCGATGCGTACAAGCACTACTCTCCTCATGCAGACTGGTCTGTAAATAACGGACGAAAAGTTACCAAGGCACAGAAATGCAATCCCCTTTTGCGCCTTTCTCGGACACCCACAGGGCGGAACTTGCGCTGAACCCTGAGGATCAAATGAAGCGAAACGATGCATAACGACGAAACATGGTCTCCTGTTGCGATAAGGGTAGTGGCTCAATGCAACTCAAACCATTGCTGCACAACACGAATCCACAACGCCACCCGGGCCTACGCAAGGCACGCGCTTATTATTACATATGGTGGTACAAGAATCGTGAAGACGTCTATTATGTCGACGTTGCGGTAGTTGCACTTGAAGGACCGGCCACAGCTGTTGCCATAAGGGCGGATGGGCAGATTTCCGCGTCCGTTAAAACAACACGCACCTACGTGGCTGAGGGGGTTGCACTAGCCTTAGCAGTGGCGCATGCTCATGCAGATTCTACCATTACAGTTATTTGCAGTGATTCCTAAAAGCGCTTATCGATACTTCCGTCAAGACATAGCACCAAAGACAGCTTCACGCGTTTTGAGCAACATTCCTTCACTTCCCCATCTAGTAACTATCACGTGGGTGCCTGGCCATGGGTGTATCCCTGAGAATGAGCACGTTCACGTGCACGCCCGAGGTTTTTCCATACAGACCCCGGTGGCTCGCTCACCCGAACCGGTGAGAAAACCACAAGAGGGATCCGCCCCTACATGAGATTACGGCGTTTTACCCGAAACGGCAGATGACGTTTCCCTGCCTCACATTACTCCTTCACACCGAATCAGAGTTCAGTTTGGCACCTGTTCCAGACAAAAACATTGAGTTTTCCCTGTCTGGTACACCTATTTTACCCCACTCTTCAACAACCACATTGCACCACCTTGAGCTGATCTTTTCCACTGCTTGTGGAGCTGCCCAAATACCGTGGCGGTAGACTTTATTCCCAATCTTTCCCTTTCCTCGTGGGAGGCCACTCTTCGGGTCATAGGCTCGGACGACCAGTTGTGGCTGGTGGACCAGGCCTGCTTAGAGATGTCGGCAAGGGGGCTCTCAGATGGCTCCCGGCCAGGGGGCTCCCGGGCTACTAAAGTTTAGTTGGGCGTACGTAACGAGCCTACGTACGCAACACTGCCGCGGGAAAGAACTGAGCATGTGCAGGACGTAATGCGTCGATTCAAGAGATCGCGTATATCCGGAACAAGACGCAGCGTACGTAACGCAATGTTTACTATACGTTACGTTCTCGCGGGACCCCAAGGAAACCAAAACGAGAGTATATGGTGGCTGCAGTGGCCTTCGACGCAGACAGCAACAACGGATCCGATGGAAGTCATGTACACTTCACAATGAAAGGCGGTGTTTTCATGCGAGACATGGTACAGTCAAGCGGTGCGTTCCGGCATCCTGATGATTCAGGAACGACTGACTGGCGCCTATCAAAAATCTTCAAGGATCACCTTCGATAGGTTGTGTGCCGGAACGTGTGTCTTTCTGCCAGTCATATAGGCGAATGAACCCGTAAAAAAATTGGCAGATCGCAGGTACAGCGGGAATCGATGATATGCGAAGCACAAAGGGGAAAGGTCGATATGTCACTTACAAATGCACAATGTTACGAGGTGGACGTAAATTATGCCGTACGTGACTTCCGTGCCACGATTATCATGTTTGGATGTGTCATTTACCTGCGTCGTGTGCTGACCAAATGTAATACCGAATTTTGTATATATGGAGCTAGCGAAACGGCCGCGAGCACGCTATGAGCATAGGAAATAGTCATGTTTTACATGACACGCATATCATGATTATCATGTTTGGAAGTGTCATTTACAATCGTCGTCCATTCACGTCACGTATTACCAAACACGGTATATCAAGAATCAGTGAAACTGCCGCAAGCACGCTATGAGCGTAGAATCTAGTCTTGTTTTACATGACACGCATATCATAATTATCATGTTTAGACGCGTCATTTACCTTCATCGTCTTTTCACGTCACGTGATACCTAATTTTCTATATGTGGAGCTAGCTAAACGGCCACGAGCGTGCTATGAATGTAACATTTAGTCATGTTTTACATGACACTCATGTCATATTATCACGTTTGTACCAGTGATATACATTCGTCAATTGTTGGCGTCACGTAACACGAAATTTGGTATATTTGAAACTAGCGAAACAGCCGCGTGCGTATCGTGAGCTTGGCATGTAGTCATGTTTTTACATGACACACATGTGATAATTATCATGTTCTCCCCAGTCATGTACCTTCGTCATCCATTCACGTCCTGTAATACCAAACTTGGTATATGGGACTCTAGCAAAACGACCGCGAGGGCACCATGAGTGTGGCGTGACTAGTCTTAACATGAAAATCATGCCATCCATGTTATGATTTCCACATTAGAGTCCACCACGTATGTTGGCTATGCAGTCATGTCATACCGTACCAGTTTTGCAAAATGTCATGTGAACGAAACCACCCCAAGAGCAGCAAGACCAAGAAATGTAAATCCTGACATTGACGACATGCATATAATGATGTTCATGTTACGACTAGTGAATTATGCTCGTCATACAGTCATGTTATGCCATACCAATTTTTTGCATGATAATGATGATATGCGTGTCATGTAAAACATGACTACATGCTATGCTCATAGCGTGCTCGTTACCGTTTTGCTAGCTCCACATACACAAAATTTGGTATTTCCTGACATGAATAGACGACAAAGGTTAATGACGCGTCCACACAGGATAATCATGATATGCGTGTCATGTAAAACATGACTACATGCTGCGGTCATGGCGTGCTCACGGCCGTTTCACTAATTCCTCATATACCCAATTTGGTATCACGTGACGTGAATTAACGACGAATGTAAATGACACGTCGAAACATAATCGTGATGTTCGTGTCACGTAAAACTTGACTACATGATACGCTCATAGCCCGCTCGCGGCCGTTTCGCTTGCTCCACATATACCAAATTTGGCATCAGGTGACGTGAATAGATGACGAAGGTAAATCACGCATCCAAACTTGATAATCATGACATGGAAGTCATGTACGGCATAATATACCCCCGCCTCGTAACGTCGTGCTGATTTTGAAGTGACATATCCACATTCCTCATTAATGCTTCGCCTATCATCGATTCCCACTGTACGTGGGATCTGCCCACTTTTTTTTGTGCAGATCACAGAGGCCACGTTATTATTGGCATCACGGTACCTGCACCATGCATACTTCTAGCGTCGGTGGCGCATGATGAATATTATGAACCCTTGCATCGCGCATATGATTTATCTGACACAGTGGAACGCATCAAGGTACGTTGAACTAAAGGTGTTGTCGCACGCTTCGCTTGCAGCGTACGCAACGTAACTTTCACAGCATACGGAACCTCTCCGTACGTTCAACTGAAAGTGTCTATTCTCTAATAGCAGGTTGCGTCCGTGAAGCTGGTGCGGACGCACCACTAAAAATTTCTACTATTTCGGCTCATTTATCTGCAATACCCAACCAGCCTACCATGTCTTTGCGTTTCAAACAAACGCTTACTCGAATAAACGCTACACCAAGTTTCGCTTCAAACTGTTCTTCCAGCACCCGCGTCGACGCCCGTTTCAATCGGTTCAACGCCGTGCGCACCGCTGCTGCTTTGCATCTCATCAGCGTTCTCTTCGGCGAGATGGTCCATAACTTCGTTATAGAACTGTAATTTTCATTCAAGTTGTATAGCGGTCGTACGACGTCATATGTCACGTTTCTGCTGAAGTGTCGTGTCCTCGAGCTGTCGAGGCGCAAGTGTGCACACCCGCAAGGGTACGTGTTAGCGACCCCCAGCGCGAGAACAAAAAGGAGATATGTAGGTCAAACATCCTGCGTGTCTAAGTGCCCGGAAAGCGCATATTTGTTTTCCACGTGTGGTCTATACAGCGGTAAACAGCCAGCCACTGGTACCCTTGAAATAAAAGGTATGGTAGCCGAAGGTCATTCACGGGGATTGTGTCGGTGATACACGATCACGCAGTGGCCGCACCGTTTCCGAATATCGCCAACTCTGAACGGTGATCTTGGCACGAGTCGCACCATAGAGCGGCTTCGATACGATCAGATCAGATCTGATTTGCCGCACTGCTTCGTTTAGTCGTTATGTGGGACCGTGCCAGCACGCAAGCCCCGTTACGTGACACTGACAGCGGAGCACCTTGGACGGCGACCTCCTACCTTGACGTGCCCTAAAGCGTTGGGATGTTGAAGCGTATACGTGCTCGTTTTTTTTTTCGTAACAGCATTGCACATAACAACTGTACGGATACGCGAGTGGATAGCCTGCATTACACACCGCACATAAAAAGGTTTTCAACTAGATTTGCAAATTTAAATCACGCGATTAAAAATATTTATACCCCTGTTACACGGCGAATCTGATTTAATTTACAACGAATGACTCTAACTCACAAAAAATTGCTTCGACCGCACTCATCCAGACTCAAATTCGCCAAAATTTTACTCACCCGAACTAACTCAGACTCAACCTCACGGATCTATTTAGTGAGTCGGCTCATGAGTCCTCTATGGCTTAGAATTAGCGTTTAAAGCGTTGGGTCAACGCACTTTAGCACCAATATATCCCGTAATTGGTGCTCTTCCTGACGCCTTTTGATATAGTGCACTCGAATACGAGTTTTGAGTGGTTGCAAATCAGTGAGGTAGGGTCGTTTTCGGAATGGCCTCCTTACCGCCCAAAAATATTCGAATGAATTTTTTTATTTATGTTGGATTCGGTGTCACAACTATTCGATTATTCTTCTATTTGGTTCTAATATTCACCATTCGTGCATCCTCATTTTATCGAATTGTTATTCCTGTGCCTGAAGGGTTAACAGGAAACGAGCAACTGGTTAGGCGAAATTGACGCGCATGTGAAACAAGCTGGTAGAATGCGCAGCCAAGGGCAATGCCACATGAATGTTTCATTGCAGTGGCTTTGACTGACGCATGCCACAATACGGATATGTACGAAAATAGGAATCTCTCTCATGCCGACGCCGTGCAAGTCCGTACGTGCGCAGGTAACAAGGGTTTTGATTTGTTCGGTGGTGTGTCGCCTTTGTCGTAAAATTTTCTTATTTGAGCATATATCACTGTTACAACCACAGAAACGTTCTTTTTTCCACATGGCTTCTAACTACACTTTTTACTACACTTCTTGTGGGGCTATTTTTCATGTATCTCCGTTACTTAAGGAAGTCCAAAATAAAAGCATGAAGGGGAAGGCGGAAGCTTGCTGCAACTGACGCTTAGATAAGTGGCGTTGTATGTTTTTTTTTTTTCAAGGCAGCCTCTAAAAAGGCAAGTCCGCTTGCCGAAACGCCAGCTTCAGCAGCCGCCCTCTGTTTGTTGATCAGTTTTGCTTATGAAATGCAACCTCTGCTGTGTGCAGCTTTTCCGCAAGACCAAACTGTTTTACAGCGAAGCTGTCCAGCCTAAAGCTGTATGTTCTGGGTCGAAACGGAGGCCCATAGGCGGGTTATTCCTTTATCGCAGCGGTGCGCCTTCCCCAACCCCATTAATATTAGGATAACATACCCAGACGTCTATAAAGATGATACCCGCAAGCTGTGCGGCTGGACTCACGCACCACTTAAGCACATTATCGTGAAATGCAGAATTTTAGCAGAAAAAAAAACACGGTCTCCCCAGATGAAGCTGCGGTGTGGTGGACGGCCGTGCTACGCAGCTCCGACCTCCAGGTTCAACTGTGGGTCATCCAGCAAGCCCGTGAGCTGGCGAGGAGACAGGGTCCCACGTCACGAATTTGCTGGAGTTTTTAATAAAGCTGTTACCACCAGTTATGCACCACAGAAATCGGGCGAGCCCCACTTCCCACCACTGCTCCTCTAAGATTGAAGTACAAGTACCAGTGCACAGCGGCAAAGACATATGCGCCACGGAAATCGGGCAAGCTCCCCTACTTACCACGGGCCCATTAACATGTCACGAGATGAAGCATTTCGCAAAAAAAAAAAAAAAAACGGGTTCCGCTGAAATGACTCCTGAATATCGTGAACAAAATTCTAAGCGATGCATGCTGCAAGCCAGACAAAAAGACGCATGTCGTGACAAAAAAAAAAAAAATGTCCGTTTTGCTAACGTAAAACTTTAACGGCACACCCGATTGCTTGGAGCGGGACTTCCTTTAGCATGTATACCGTTAATAAAAATGCTGCGCCTCCCTGTACCTTTCCTGGACACTAAGTTTCTCATCTGTCCCGCGTGCAAAACAGCTCATCCATCGTCGGAAATTGGCATGTGTCTTTGATAAAGCCAGTTTTAAACTCTGTCTTCACCCCTTTCAGACTCTCTCGTCAACCATCTGCACAGTGTGTAGGGTGGTCTTTTTTCTTTCTTTTTACAGCAAAAATGTTGCCTGCCATTTGAACATTTCTCTTCAAAAATGCCGTTTACACATATCGAGCTTACTTGAAATTGAAGTTGAGGTCAGGAGTGCATACTCGTGAAGGTTAAATTTTGCTTGAATAACAAGTATCAATGCACGTTTCAAGACATTGTAACCTTTCCATTTTAGTTTATGTGTTACGCTCTGCTTGGATGCATTAAAAAAAGTGCATTCAGCAGCTTCTTGAAGGAATAATGTGATGTGATTCACTTACCAATGAGTTGTGTTGTGTGTGACAAATTTTACAGTATAGAATGGCGTTGTCGTTGATGCTATATTGCCATTTGAGCTGAACAGCTTTAACGCTGAGGACGTTTGCCGCAAAACAAACAACCCACAGTGTGTAAAGTAACGACGAAAATATTTTATTTACAACACAAAATGACCAGTGCAAGTGAGGCAATTCGCAACACGAAGTAACAACACAAAAACGTGACAAACAAGCCGTTCAAAGGACGCGTCATAAAGAAACGCGTCCTAAAGACAACACACGTGCAACAAAGCAGACACGTTTTAAAAGAAAAACGAAAAAAAAACGTCAATAGCCAATAATAAATACCGTGGCATTATGAGAATTCAAATAGCAACACTATGTACAATCTATATCTCATATATACTGTCCCAAGCCCATAGCCAGGATGGGAGTGTCCTAGGGGCCTGGGTACTCCCTATATTCTGATGGAAAAAAAAGGGAGGGGGGCGTTTAACCGGAAATAAGCAATGAAGATAGGACGCAATTTTTCGAAGTAGTGAAAGCCTTCGCCAGGCGGGCCCTCCCCGGAATAAACTCCTGGCCAAGGGTCTGTTCAGTCATACCATCATTGTCCAAACGATATTCATCGAAGTGGAGGACGACGTCCGTATTATGTAGCATTTCGAAATGAGAAACGGCGTTTCACAAACACCTAGCGTTATCGGTGGACAGCTACATACAATGATGTCATCTGTTCGCATCCGATTGTTCTCGAAACCGCTGACCGTTCAGCAATGTTTTGAACTTACACGCGATTTAAAAATACGCGTTATGGCAAAGGAATCGCTCGAAACGGTTTAGGCCTCGATTACGGACGTTTAGACTTCAACCGTATTTCAAGGTAACCCGATAGTGTAAAGGGACATGACGACAATTTCAAAACGCCAATATATACGATGTGCACTTGTATGTTAGAAGTTTCGAATAGACATTGATTGCTTATTTCACCTGCGCCTCATGCTTAAGGCATTTCTTAGCATTTCCTACCTCGAAATACCGGACGCCAATTTCGCGAAGTGACATCCCTATACGTGGGTTCCGATAGCGGAAACATACGAATGAAGTACGCCTTACACTGTGTCCGTTGAAAAAATAAACAAGATGAGAGTGACACATGAAACTGATGTTAACAAAACAGTGCTTCAGTCTTCACTCTATATCACAGGATCGAGAGGTGAGTTTGTAAAACACAGTAAAACAGAGCGTTACCACTTCCGTCGTTTCGTTCTCTAGGTGGGCCTATCTTCTGGCTACTCTTTCTTCAAACCAAACTATTAGCAAACTAACGTGTGGCTAGAAGTTCTCAGTGGGCTTTGTTCTTGACGGCTTCACCCTTTATGCTGGGACCCTTCTTGTCACTGTAGGCCTTCAGGTAGAAGCGTACGAACATGGTGAAGAAGAAGACGGCCTCGCTCAGCATGATGTACGTGTGCGGCCTCGGGTAGCCGCAGCTGATGAAGAGCGGCATCATGGTGTGCACGAATATCATCAAGAACTGGACGAGCTGGAACTGGGTGAGGTAGCGCTTCCACCACAGGTGCTTCTGCACGGACGGGCCGAGCAACGACAGGAAATAATAGCTGTACATGATTACGTGCACGAAGCTGTTGAGGATTACACCGAGCGCGACCTGACCGTCGGGACCGTAGGCGAGACCGAACCAGCCGTTAAAGACGACAAGGATGTGGTGGACGACGTGCAAGAAGGAGATGTGCGAGTCCTTCTTGCGGAGCACGAAGAAGATGGTGTCCAGAAAGTCAGCTATCCTCACCATCAGGTACCACCAGCAGAGCGTGAGCATGCTCATCGTGACCTCGTCGCGAGCCTCGTAGTTGATACCCTGGCAGAAGAGGTTGTAACCACCGCCCAGGTACGACTTGGAGAGGAAGGCCACCACAAAGTAGCAGTTGAGCAGCACCATGGTCGCGTTGTAGAGGATGATGAGCGGCTTGATGCCGTCGTAAGGCTTGCGGCCCTTCATGAACCGTGGCCCACCCACCTTGACGATGTAGACGTAGGCAACGAACAGGGTGATGAGGAACTGCTTGTTACCGGCCAGTGGCCAGTCCATGGTGCGGGGATCCCGCGTCAGGAACGGTTCGGGCTCCATGCTGCTGTCGCTCGCTGTCACGGTTTCTGCTGAAGCCATGCCTGCCTCGATTCACTCCGGAATTATGATGAAGGCTTCACTCACGCTGGCTGTCTTTCAGGTCTCCGCGTCTCTCTTCTGCTTGGTTGTGGGCACTATGGGCAGTCAGACAACCTGGCGGCACCCGAGGAGCGGGGTTTTCTTAGCCTCCGCCTGCCTCCGCGCTGTTTCGGAAGACGACAGACCGCTGTGGGACGAAAAGTGAGCCTTTATTTGCCGACACGACGCGTGCTAGGAGAGGAGGAACGAGTCGCGGTGATGAGTGGCGTAAGTGCGGCGAGAGGAAGGAAGCGATTCACTCCGGACGGGAGGAGAGGAAGGTCGACGTAGGGAGCGCCGCTCCGGGCATCGGTGCGCGACGCCGCGCTGTTTTGCGGTGTGCAACGGTTTCGCTCATTCTTGCTGCTTTCGCGCTCGCTCGGCGGTGCCCTCTCTTCACGAGAGCCTTCTTTCTCCAGATCAACGACAGAACACCGACGAGCGAGAGAGTTGGACCTCTACGGAGGTGTGCCTGTACGTAGCTGCCTAGAGCGGCGGCGTCTACTGGACGTGAAAAGTAAGGGGGGGACTGCCCGAGTGACGCGCTTGCGGCTAGCTTCTTTCCCGGATCGTCCACAGGGCAGCGGTAATTCCGCTTTGGTCAGCGCCTCCACTCGTAGCTCGTCACGTCGTTGCGCGAACGACACGTCACACTGGGAATTTCGTCGCCTTGATTGGTGACAGGCCACGGCTGCGGCGGCGTTCCGCACGTGGCAGCGCGTGCACAGAGCGTTGAACTGCGCTAAATGAGCGTTTGCATTTGGACGCGTTGATTCGGGATCAACTCACAAACTGCACAACCCGGCGGGACACACAAGCAAAGAAAAAGAGATAAACGAGTGCCGACTTGCAAATGGTCTATTGAAAATACGTATTAACCTCACGTAGTTGCAGCGAGGATGGCGTGTCACTGTCAAGGAATAATAGCGTAACAAATGACAACAATATTCCCGTATTTAACTCAATCAAGGCCGTGTAGTTAACTGTGGTACGTGGGACGTGGCAGTTGACTCTTGCGAGTCTGCGCTCGTTCCTCGCTCTCTCTTTTCTCATTGTATCCTGTCCTGTTGCACAATTTGTCAGAAAATGAGTACTTTAATCATTCGTTCCATCTGCTGGAAAGCAAGAGTGAAAAAGAAGGAGATGAGTCGGTGTATAAACTAAACTCAGCACGTGCGCTGAAAGAGCGTACAAAAATGTGTATACCAGAACAACATTTAAAAAAAAAGAAAAACAAGGACCAAAAAAGGCACTACACAGACGCTGGTCATTGCCTGTGTCACTGCCCCGCCGTAGGTAGTCTAGTGGCTAAGGTGCTCGGCTGCTTACCCGCAGGTCGCGGTATCGAATCCCGGCTGTGGCTGCTGCATTTCCGATGGAGGCGGAAATGCTGTAGGCCCGTGTGCTCAGATTTGGGTGCACGTTAAAGAATCCCAGGTGGTCAAAATTTCCGGAGTCCTCCACTACGGCGTCTCTCATAATCATATGGTGGATTTGGTACGTTAAACGCCACATATCAATCAACTGTCATTCTTTGTCGTTGCATTTTTATATCAATCTCGTTCGTGCATGGATATCGGATTGTCAGTTCTTGCTATCATGCACCTAAAGACGTTAGTTGTGTCAGTGGCGCTGGCTAATAAATTGCATTCAGTGTTTCAAAGCGACACTTAGACTACGACGATTGCCATAGAGGGAAACTTTCGAATAATATATGTAATCTCTGTAAGCGAGAACCAACAGACAACGAAGCCAAGGAAGGTTAGGGGATGTTATTAGAAGTACTTGTGATGTAAATGCGAAGAAAGAAAAGGGATGAAAAGATAAGTGGCCGCCATCAGGGAGTGACCTCCGAATAACGCGTCCGATGCTCAACCACTCTGCTACGGCGGCGGTCATGCCCCCAACACTTTATAGGGCATATATGTTCATTTAATCTTGGGAGAATCAGCCAGCGCCGCCAGTAGTGACTACGGTGAGTATGAAAACGAGTAATCGTTTGATAGTTATGTGGGGTTTAACATCCCCAAAACCACCATATGATTATGAGAAACGCCGTAGTGGACGGCTCCGGAAACTTCTACCACCCGGGGTTCCTCAACGCGCACCCAAATCTGAGCACACGGCCCTACAGCATTTTCGACTTTATCGAAATGCAGCTGCCGCAGCCGGTATTCGATCCCGTGACCTGTGGGTCAGCATCCGGGTACCTTAGACACTAGACCACCACGACGGGCACAAGTAATTGTGTATATCGAGAAAATGAAAAATGTAATTTAAACAGTTTCGATGTATAAAACGGTTTACACATCGAATAGCCTTCATATAAAACTTCTTTTATTATCTCCTTCAGGTTAGATACCTGGGTCCGACAATAAAACGCATTACTCATTACTGGATCACGAACGTAATTGCAGAGTTTAATTACGAGATGCCAAGTAATTAAGATCACGTTGTTAACCAGTTTATACGTATAGCCAGTTATACGTATAGTACAAAAGATACACTTAAAGGTTTACGCTTTGAAGTGGCCGACTATCTATTTCGCGCAAAAGTTTTATTTTCCCAGTACTTCTTCATTGAATGACGACCTCACAGCAGGTGACACATCAGTGACTTGTATCGGGGTGCTCACGACCAAGTCAGCTCTGAATTACCGTTTGGCTACCTCCTCCACTTGTCGCATGATGAGACGAACATCGCTATAATTTCGGAGCTCCGGAAAATCCTCACGCGTAGAGTTTTGTGGCAAGCGCTTCCCGCGTGCTCGCAAACAAGCCAGGCACGCACAATATTAAGCCCGAGAAACGCCTACGCACGGAATGCTGGAATGATTCCAAGTGAGCGCGTGAGTTGACTTGATACGACGGCCGGCCGAACAATGATTACAGTGTGCAGACAATAGAACTCATACGGAGAATTTTTCAGAAAATGACTGGCTTAGGTAACAAAATAAAACAGGAAAGAAGACGTCTAAGGAAAGATAATCAGTAATATCAATGACATTGCATGACTGAGACACAGTATCACTATGCTCTGTTTCACACACTATGTGCAATGTTGCGGAAGCTATAGCGTGACTTTTTGCAGTCGGTGTGTTCGGAACAAAAAGTAGTTTGATGTCCTTACCACCGATAATTTATTTGTTCTTTTGTTGTTACGGTGAGAGTGATTGCAGATATTATGCGCCTTACAAGCAAACACTCCGTTGAACGTCTGTCATTGTGTGGCTGTGTAGCTTAGTTTTTACGTGACGTTACGTACAGGCTTCCTACTAACAGGGGCGGCGCCAGGATGTTTTTACTGGGGGGGCAACCACGAAAAGTGAGTTCCTCCGGGGGGCAAGCAAGCTCTGCTCCTACTAGGTTTTTAATATATGCTTCCGGGCACTTGGGTGGGCATAGGGGGGGCAGGCGAGAATTTGGGAGGGGGGCTCCAGCCCACTCTTGCCCCCCCCACCCTGGCGCCGCCCCTGCCTACTAAGGGTACGTCGGGATAGCGGCCACCTGGACTTCCAATGTCAGAGCTGGTAAGGACACCACAGGGTCGTTCGGTACCAACGTTCTTTTGTTCTACCCCCCGCTTTCTCCTCTTCACCAGTCGCGCCAAAGGGGAGCACAAAGAAACGCGAGGGTGCACAGGTGCTAATCAGATTTAACGCGAGCGACCAATAAACGCCCGGAGTTTTACGTTTCGCTGGCCGAACTTCTTGCATAGCTTACACAGCGTTGCACCTGATTCATGAAACGGAATTTAAAGAAGGATCACGCTTAAGGCTTGTAAGAATGCGTCAACAGTTTCTGGTATGCTAGCGAATTGCGATGGTTAATTGTCCAGAGAAAAAAAAACAGCAGCTATAGAAGCCAGTGTTTTGAAAGATGATATGCATAAAGGCTGCGTCTGTATTCTAATGACTCATGAGGTTTGAGTCCAATGTTAATACCCTATTATGCCAGGAATAAATAAATATTAGAATAATTGCGGAGAATACTTGAAACAAAAAGCCACAATAAATTCCTACACGCAGATTATCACGTACAGCGCAACAACAGTAGGATGGAAACACAGAGACGTTCAACAATAATTGTCGGAGTTTGATGTCCCAACATCGCCGTATGATTATGAGAGACGCTTTACGCGGAAATTTCAACCACCTGGGGTTCTTTAACGTGCACCTAAATTGAAGCGACAACAGAGACAGAAAAGAGCGTTGAATTTCAACTGAACTTGTTGAAGGTTTAGTCTTCCGGTCGTTTTTAGGGGAGTGTTTTTTATCACGAAGGCCGCGGAAAGTTGCCTCGCTAAACCATCACTTCACCCGTCACATAGAGAGTATTGTTTTTGCACTTAATAGTGTAATGCTTGATCACACCCGTGTTGTCGCGCAGGCACATAGACCTTGCGCCCCGTATAAAAGCAGGCGGAGCACCTTAAATAATTTGGCAATGAAAGTCGGCGCTCTTTCCTGGCTCAGTTACTCCTTCCTACTGTTGTTGCGCTGTACTAGAAAATCAGCATAAGCCGACTAGCCCGAATAAAGTTCTAGTTGCCCAAACGCATAATCAGGAAAAGTGACACATCTTAAGCCGTATTCCTCGTAGCATTCCCGGTATTAGATGTATTAAGGCGGCTTGATCCACCTCCCCGTGAACGTGAGATCTAGCAACACTTGCTTTTGTGGCCGTGCATGAAAACGCGCTCGTACACGTAGGAACGTGCATTTGTACTTCTTTTTTTCCCGGGCCCTCGACCACAATGAAAATGAAGCATTTATACCTTTACACTAACCGGTAAATCACTGCATTTTTCAAATGCTTGGCAGTGCTATTGCGATTAAATAGGAAGCAGCTTGGATAAGAATGCGACGAGTTGGCGGTAGCTAATATTTTAGTTCCTATGAAGATTACGAAAGAGAGCCGGACTGGCATTGTGTCATTGATAAACGGTGGTCCAATAAAGCAAAGCTCAGTTGAGTGCAGCAGAGATTTAGGAGATAATTCGGGATTTTGAAATGTTCAGGCCTAGCTTGGGATCAGCTAGCGTGACATTGGAGGAATCAGGGATCCATGGGAGATTTCACTGTTCTGCACTTGAACGTAAGAAAAGAAAAAGGTCGTTGAAGATAACGATCATCATGCATAATTTAGTACTGGCAGCAAGCCACAGAAAAGAAGGTCAATGGAAAGGAAAGGGAAAGAAAGAAAGATACATAGAAAGAAATAATGGAAGTAATTGAGGAAGAAAAATGTTACAACAGTGACGCATGGCAGCAGTACACAGGAGATACTTGTTGCACGTTAAGCTAAGCTGATCGATTCGCAAGTGAACGCACTGATGAGCGTGCCGTGACGATCTTGTATCATTATTAGCTGCACGTGTGTACCTTTTTCACGTTGTGCTCGAGTGCTTCACGTACGAGCGCACGTGGAGACACCACCGAACAGGCCTGAATATACGGGAGCCATATATGGGACAAACGCCTATATATGGCACACATTTTAATGTATTGAAATTTAGCCATATTTTCAAATAATGTCACGAATTTAGTTTTATGAAGAGTTTTATTGACTATTATACACAGTTTCATACACAATTTAGAGCTTTCATTTCGCCCGTGGTAAATGTCCGCATAAATAAGAAAAATAAATATAATAAAACACGTCTTTGAAGTTCGAATCGCTGCTCCTGAATTAGCGGTTTTCATGGCATTCACGTTATTTTGGGTTTTCCCGAACAATGTCATCTTCGTTAATAATGGGGGTGAAGGCAAAAAAAAGAGAAAATAAAATAGGAGGAAAAAAACAAGACAGAGAATGGTAAAAAGAAAGAAAAACAGAACGCATTCTTCAGGAAATATCTCGACGCCATCTGGTTCCCACATAAGACAGCGTTAACTTGCTTGGCATGCGTGTAGCACCGTCTTTATCAGTATTGTCCACGTGTGACCTCTCAAGCACGCACGCCGCACGCACACACACACAGCCTTACTGGGGGAGACATAAGGATTTCCCGGACAAAAATACTAAATAGAATGACCTGCGAAGACTCAAAGCTGCTTTGAAAGCCATAAGGACAAATCGGCCCTAATCCGTATATGTTTAATACGTCCGACCAGCTTCGCGCCTGTTGAAACGTTCATATCTACGGCCAGCGGCATTTAGAGGCACTTCCAGTAACAGGAAGCTATGCGGCCTCGCAACAGCCGGTACAGATAACCAGACCACACTCACTGGGCCGACTTAACAGAGGTTAGCGTGCCCACGACCACACCGTTTTATAGACCTTAGCTTGTGGAGATTAGTGCATGTTTTGATCATAAGGAAGAAGCTTTCAGACTAAGGTTTCTCCGGATGAGAGTGTCCCACGTTCAAGACCAGTTCAAGTATTGACTCTCTTCTTCGTAGTCTGATTTGCCGTTCGAATAACATGGAAATGACTGCTACCGGATAGGTTCTGTGGTAACGTCATTATGACGCGTCAGCATCGTCATCATCAGTGTACACCAGCTCCACCGCATGAAAAATCCTCTGTCCTCGTTTCTCTAGTTACCCCGTCCTGGGCATACTGCTGCTACGTTATCCACGCAAACTTTTTAATCTCATTTGACCACCTAACTTTCTGCCTACATCTCGGGCGCTTGCCTTCTGTTGGAATCAAGCCTGTATTAAAATCCAGCCTGTAACGACTAGCACTTATGTCTTCTCATGACACGTAGGCGCCGTGAAATTAGGTGGAAATCTCTAATGACGTTATCGCCCCTGTGAATTTTACCATGGTAACGGGATTTACGACGACTCGTTGCGAAAGACCTCCCGTTGACGACTGTAATATCGCGATTGTCGGGCAGCATTCGCCATTATGCATTCTCTTCCATTCACGACAGCTCGCAACTCGTAAATGACCTAAATGTTCAATTACATAACAGGACAAGTGTGTGTCAGGAATGTTAGCGTGAATACAAACGCAATGGTGCGAAATTGATTTGAACGTTGACACATAAATATTATGGGACGCAACAATACAACGCGACAGAATACAGGGTATACCGTATACTGTAAGCGACGCAAAATATGCATATTGACATGACTTGTGTCTTCATGTCCTCAAACCTTGCGTACTGTAGGTATGTTGAATGTACCGGCTTCTTTATAAGTAGCTGCTAAGCAATATGCTCTAAAGTATACGAACAAAATGAACAATAAATGCACAGTTTCCTGTTTGATAAAAATACTGCAGAAAGCAGTTTGCTGTGGCCCGCAGTTTAATTATTGCATATAAAAGAAGTGTCAAAATACTATGCGCAAGGTAATGCCATTTTTGAAAGTATGATGGACATGTGATGTTTCATCAGCAATGAATGAATGCTTTTTCTTTTAGGTATACGCTCGCTGCCCGTAATTAACAGTGACCTGGGCCGTACTTGATTGAACTCCATTTATGAAAAGCGCTCGACGACTGGCCAAACAAACGATAGAGATTGATTAACTCAGTAATTACGTTAACTAAGCAGGAGCATATGGTCGATCTAGGAGTTTCATCTGTTTTCGTTCTAAGGTCAACTATAAATGAGTAGCACTTCTTGACAGCCTGGTCATACTGACACTTTAAGTTGCTTTCATTGCAACCTAAACTACCTCAAAATGTAATTACACAAACACAGCGTATTTCTTTGTACCTACGACGACTGAAAGGTGGAACCCACATTCTTCTCAGTCGGTGTTAAAGGAGTAAGGAACGCGAGTTTCGGCTTCTCGCGCCACAGCCAAGCGCAGTCTTGATTTTCTTCCCTTGCGTTGGCACGCTCTCCCGTTTTGTTCGCTACCCAATGGAGGGCGCTACAACGGAATCGTATGTCTTTACGTCGCATGAAGTCGTGGCAAAATTTGGGACGACATAATGACGTCGTATTTTTTGGTTCGCGATGTGTGACTTCATCACGTGATAACGATTTTTGAAGCATCGCTCGGGCCCCGACGCCCCGGGACGGTCACTGCCGGTGGTGAAATTTGCCGTTTGATGACGCGTAAAGGCTTTCGCCTCAATAATCAAAGGGCACTTGTCTGCGTTTGACGGTTCGGTGTTTATGGGAATCATGTACTGTCACCCTAGGACTGATCTTCAGTTATGATTTGTATAACTTTTTCCTTGTCTGCGGCCTGTCAAACCGAAGGTGACGAAATCGATCCTGGCTGTGGTAGTCGCATTTCAACGGAGGGAAAATGCTAGAGGCCATTGTACTGTATGATGGCAGTTCACGTTCGAAGAACACCATATGGTCCAATGTATGTTCCAGAGTTCTTCACTACGGCGTGTCTCATACCATGGTCTCAGCACTTAAAACCCCTTGGCTTTTGAGTCGGTGTCTGTGGTCTCGACTACGTCAATAATGTCGGAATTTCGTTGTTAGTGAAGATGAGTAGGCGAAGTTACTGAAAAGTGCC
>NC_051169.1:60745402-60795402 GCF_013339725.1 Rhipicephalus microplus | reverse complement strand
GCCACTTCGTCTTGAGGCACTTGTCGATTCGCGCAGGACTTTCGAATGCTTGAGGACTGCTTAGGAAATTGACGATAGTGTGCAGTTGTCTCTAGATGGTTGGCAATGAGTAAGTCTTGGTCATAGTCATTAAAACGGGTAATCATCTCCTCTTTGATTTTTTGCCATGCCTCGTCGTTCTCGAATATGTGAATTAGGTAAAATTTGAATGCCTCACCGGTGACGTAGTCGCTGAAGTTCGTAACCATCTCCCATTCCGACCAAGACGCAGCGGTAGCGTGGAGTTCGAACAGGTTGAACCAGTCCTGTACGGGTCCGTCATCCGCTGATCCGGTGTACTTGGGGATGTCGAGGTCAGCCGATGGTTCTGTCATGGTGCTGGTCATTGTCCTCCTAGGCGATGATTCGGCAGTCAATGTACGGTCAGGGCGTCTTCTGGGGAACAGCGTCGATGATGAGTGACTGATGAAGGGGCAGGCAGGTCTCCATCCTGTCGACTCGTGTGACGCTAAGTTGTATTGGAGACGTGGCCTGGCTCATACTCCATGTTTACTCTGTTCTGCACTTCTTCCTCCTCTACCTCTACTAACCATCACTTGATACGTCACATACACACACACACACGCATGCACGCTTACGCACGCACACGCGCACACGCGCACGCACACACGCGCACACGCGCAGACACACACACGCACGCACACGCACACATACACACGCACGCACACACACACGCACACGCGCACACACACGCACACACACACGCGCGCACACACGCACGCACACGCGCACACACACACTCACACACACGCAAGTACGCGCGCACACACACACGCACACGCACACACACACGCACACACACGCACGCACGCACACACACACATGCACACACACACACGCACACACACACTCGCGCACACACACGCACGCACACACGCGCGCGTACTCACACACTCACACACGCGCACGCACACACACGCACACACACACGCGCACACACACGCACGCACACACGCACACACGCGCACACCCGCACGCACACGCGCACACCCACACACACACGCACACACACACGCACACGCACACACGCACGCACACACGCACGCGCACACACACACACACGCACGCACACACGCACACACACACACGCACACACACACAAACGCGCGCACACACACGCATGCACGCACACACGCGCACACACACACGCACGCTCGCTCACACACACACACGCGCACACACACACGAACGCACACACACACACACGCACACACACACGCACGCACACAAGCACACACACACGCACACACACACACACACGCACACACGCACACACACACACGCACACGTTCAGACGCACGCACACACACACACACACACGCATGTACGCACACACGCACGCACACGTGCACACGCCACACACACGCACGTACGCACACACCCACGCACACGCACATGCGCCCATACATACGCACGCACACATACACACGCGCACACTCACACACACACACGCACGCACGCACACGCGCACTCGCCACACACACACGCACGCACGCACACGCCACACAGACACACACGGACGCACACACTCACACACAAACACACAAACACACACACACACGCACGTACGCACACACACGCGCACACGCCACCCACACACGCACACGCACGTACGCTTACACATACACACACGCACACACACGCACATGCACACACACACACACACACACACACACACACACACACACACACACACACACACACACACGCACGCACGCGTACATTCTGCTCTTCATATCACCAGTCTAGCTAATGGCTGACATTGGTTTTCGTTATCTGTCGAGTGTATATAAAATCTGAACTGAGGATTTGTTAAGGGTACTTTAATCGTCATGAAGTGCGCCTTCATGCAGTGCTTACGGAGCTCGGCTTCTAACTTCGCACGTCCTGGGTTTTATCCCTGCCGCGGTGGTCGCATTTAGATGGACGCGAAATGCTAATAATATCTGCTATTTTACGTCCCAAAACCACAATATGATTCTGAATGGCGCCGTAGTAAAAGGAGTCCGGAAATAATGAAAATCTCGTGTTTTTTGGCGTGCAGTGAAAACGTACGAGACACCGGCATCTACCATTTGACCTCCGTCGAAATGCGACCGTCGTGATCACAAATGAACCCGGGGCCTTCTGGTCGGCAGCCGAACACTATAACCACTGTTCCGCAGAGACGGACGCAGGAATGCTAGAGGACAGTATACTTTGCGACAGTGGTAAGAGAGTATTTCTCACAATCAAAAGAGCCGATCGGAAAGAAAACGACGGTGTGCGCGAGAGAGACACTCGAAAAACTCGCGAGTTCCAACTTTGTAATTTCGGTTTAGAATACTTACAGTTCAGAAGTTCTTGAAGATATACAATTCACTTCTGAGACTAGCGTCTCACGTTATTATTAAAGAACCAAGCGCATTCTTCGGAACACAATGTTCTAGACTACACTCCCCTCAAATTAGGTTTGTCGAAGCGCTGCTAAAACCTCTGAATGTAAATATCTATCAGATTACCTCAACGAAGATGCCTAATTCAAAACTTGAAATAGAATTTAGTGCTATGTTCCCTTCTAATGCGAAGCAAATGCCCCTTCGATATTTAAATAACCAGTTACAAGATTACTTGACTCATCGGTCCATAAACAACATTATTGCGACGAATGCATCCGTATTTAACGAAAACGAACTGGAGTAGGCTAGAGTAGGCATCTTCTCGAGTTCTTTCGAGTGATCTTTTTCATTTCTATTGCCAGATTATACGCCTGTATTCATCGCTGAATTATTTGCTATAATTCTAGCACTTCGTAAACTTCCTGCAAGCGAATCAGACGCAGTCATACTCACTGATTCTCTCTCAATATGCAGTGCACTATCTGCATCAAAATATTTGACATTATTGAGTATGATTAGTAGTTTATTACCGGGAAACCTGAGAAAATTCAGTGGCCAGGTACCCACTTGCTGTGGGTACCTGGCCACTGCGGGATTTATTGGAATGAGATGGCAGCCTCGTTAGCCAAAGAATCTAAAGTGCATTAGTCTTACATATTTTACCTGATTTCGCTTATGTAGCAACACTCAGATATAAAAATGCTTGTTTGCACAAGAAAATAGACAAAAATATCATTGGATAAAGTCAGAGACTTTGTACATCCAAGATTTTGCTGGAACAAACAGTGGTGTGTATATCGGCCGTTAGAAATTACAATCACCAGATCACGATGCAGAATTCCGCACCTGAATAATTACTTACACAAAGCTGGACTCACAGCATCTCCGTTATGTCTCTTTTGCAAGGAATTAGAAACAATAGATCATTTCTTTTTATTCGGTCACCGATATTCTTATCAAAGGAAAAGTTATCTGGTCGAACCAATTGAGAAGCTAGGTTTAATAATAAACAGTGGCAGTAATTTTACCCTTCGAAGGGATCACATTAGGTTATAGCCTCAGGGAGGTTTGCTCAGCTGTGTGTGCGTACATAATGGCAACAAAAGATTACCTTGTTAGTCTATTATTATTATTATTTTCGGCTCCGAGACTACCTGAATGCCTGACTGCTAGGCCGTGTAACATTTTCATACATATTTCACGATTTGATCTTGCTTTCTACCTGAAATTCTATTTAATGATTTTAAATGCATGACTAACTCACTTGATGATCCTGTCCGCCTGGTTCTTGACCGATCCCCCTTTGCGGGCGAGTGCAGGCAAAGCAAAAGGCTCATCGTCGTCACGTCGTCGTCGTCGTCGTCGTCGTCATCATCATCATCATCATCATCATCATCATCATCATCATCATCATCACACCACCACCACCACCGTCGTCGTCGTCATCATCACCATCATCATCATCATCATCATCATCATCATCATCATCAACTCGCAAGCTGGCGAATATCGCCGGGCTGAAAGAACGTGGCCAGCCAGCCAGAGCTCTGGACGTCAGGTCCGAGAGTCTACAGGGATTGAGCTGGTGCGACCAGACCAGTCGGGACGAGCTTTGTGTGTTCCGGGAACGAGCGAGCGTACGGGCCGGCCTAGCAGCCCTTCCTGTGGGGCTCGAACGTGCGGTCCGGAGTCGAGATCGTGGCCTCGGTACCGCGTCCCAAGGGTCCCGGAACAACGCGAGCTAAGACCGTGGCCATGGTGCCCCGTCCGAGTGGGTCGTCACCAGCGTGGGCCTGCACGTTCCACGACGAGTAGGTCTTAGTCTGCTCGTGCATCTGCGCACGACTTCATCAACTCCGCTTCGTGCTGGAATCGTCGTGACCGTCTGCGGTGCTAAAAGTCAGGACGCACCCATGCTTTCGCGTGTGAGTTAGGACTCAACGGTTATTTGTACTGTTAGGGGATTCCCTGTGTATGTAATTGTCCTGTGTCAAGTCGATAAATGTGTTTTATTGTTTGTGACTTGTTTTTCCGGCATCCGAGGACCAAGAATACCACAGCGACGTTAGCGCACGATGAAGAGCACAACACCGGGCTCTCGACTACGGCGTGCCTCGTAATGACATCGTCGCTTGGTTGTGCAAAAAAACTCTGATGTTACTATTATTTCATAGCTGCAGTGTGCACAAACAATTTTGTGGAACTGAACGCTATCACGAAGAAATTATCCAAAGGAAACAAGCTGGCGTTATCGCGGTCCACTGATGAGTACATAGACACGCGTACAAGTACTTACGCGCAACGTATAATGCGTGCGTGTGGGACATTACCAAAGGGCAATTGTTTCCATCGGTGAGTGCGGGCATAACGGCGAAATATCGTTGCGGCGAGAGGAAGAGGGAAGTGGATCATTAAGACGGTGGTTTGCAAGTACAATGAAGATCCCCGCGGAAAGATTCTGGACGCGTCTCGCTATGTATTTCACTGACGTCACATGTTCGCGTAAGCAGCGTCTTTTTTATAGCTAGAGAAATGAGCTTCCTACGGCAACACAACTTCATCTTTGTTCATAACAGCACTACCGCACGTGTTTACCACCCCAAGTGCGTATACGTAAAATTAGCGTGATGCTGCTGCTGAAAAACATTTATTTACAGATGTTGCGGCGTATTCATGTGTTCATATGGGCTCATAATGATAGTCAGTACTCTGTAGAGTCGAGTTGAAGGTTCAGCCTGCGAAGAACACGTGTGCGATCACACTCTTGCCACCTACTTCTATCAGTACTACGTGCGTAATGTTTATCGGCACCCATGCGTCCACCTGTAGACCTTCATTGTATGGCTCTTCTCGTCTCTTTAGGCTTTTCCGAAGTGCAGTGTAGGAGACCGGGAGAACATCTGTTGATCTCCTTCTTTTTTTTCTTTTCTACTTTCAGACACCCCTACTCATTCAGTGCGTGCATGCGTTCTTGCATTCTATTAAATGCGAAGCATTTCTTAGTGAACTTCGGCGACTTTGAGCGTATCTATCTATCTATCTATCTATCTATCTATCTATCTATCTATCTATCTATCTATCTATCTATCTATCTATCTATCTATCTATCTATCTATCTATCTATCTATCTATCTATCTATCTATCTATCTATCTATCTATCTACTATCTATCTATCTATCTATCTATCTATCTATCTATCTATCTATCTATCTATCTATCTATCTATCTATCTATCTATCTATCTATCTATCTATCTATCTATCTATCTATCTATCTATCTTATCTATCTATCTATCTATCTATCTATTATCTAGATAGATAGATGGATAGATAGATGGATAGATAGATAGATAGATAGATAGATAGCCAGTTGCCTACGACTTTAAGCTCTCCTGGCTGTTTCGATAATTCTATCGGTACCAAACTTGGTATGGCATAACATGACTGTATAAAGAACATGTTGGAATAGTCATAACATGAAAATCATGACATGGATGTCATGAATGTCAAGAATTACATTTCATGGTCGTGCAGCTCTTGCGGTAGTTTCGTTCAAATGGCATGTTGCAAAACTTGTATGGTATGCCATGATTGCATGTTGAACACAAGCGACAGACCCTAACATGAAGATCATGACATGCGTGTCACGTAACAACATGATTACATGCCAAGCTCATGATGCGCTCGCGACTGTTTCGCTAGCGTCACATACACCAAATTTGTTATTACGGTACGTGAATGGATGACAAAGGTATGCGACTGGTGCAAACATGATAATCATGAGATGCGTGTCATGTAACAACATGACAACAAGCCACGCCAATGATGCGCTGGCGGATGTTTCACTAGCTTCACTTATACCAAATTTGGTATTACAGGATGCCAATGGATGACGAAAGTATGATACTGGTCCAAATATGATAAACATGAGATGCGTGTCATACAACAACGTGTCTACATGCTACGCTCATGATGCACTCGCGCCTGTTTCACTCGCTTCACACATGCCAAATTTGGTATTACGTGATGTCAATGAATGACGAAGGTATGTGACTGGTGCAAACATGATAATCATGAGATGCGTGTCATGTGAGAACAGGACTACATGACACAGTCAAGGCGCCAATACATTTTGACGTGACGTGGTGCGCGTGCTCGCCGGCGTTCATTTCGTCGCGTCACGCCGGCGTTGCCGCCTCAGGCGCCGGTCCTTCCATATACTCGCAGGCAGGCGCCGCACTGCGTTGTCTTGACGCATGTGCATTTCGGCGCGTCCGGCGTCCCTCCATCACGAAAAGAGGGAGACGCAGTGTTGTCTGAGTAATGCATAGGCGCGAAATGCAGCATGTCGCACTTCGAACCGGTTGCCATCGGGACGCGCCAACGGATGCTGGTCGCGCTGCTCATGCCTGGCGTCAGACTATAGAGTGCTCGCGTATTGCTAACCTAGCGTTGCTGGCCTAGCGTGCGCGCGCGTCAACGCTACATTGGAGTATATTGGGCCCTTCATGATGCACTTGCGACAGTTTTGCTAGCTCCACATATACCAAATTTGGTAAGAAGTGACGTCAGTGAATGACAAAAGTATATGTGTGACGAAGCAGGGAAAGCGAGAGCAGACGACGGAGTGGCCGATCGCTGGAAGGCGAGAAAAACGAAGGAGCTCGGGCTGCAGAGAAGATTAAGAAGGGCGCGCGCAGGCGAGACAGTTTTTTTTTGGAACGCCGGCAGAACGGGCGGCAGGTTGTTGGAGAACCCGCATCTACGCGCGAGGTTCGCATACACAGGGCGCCTGTCTTCGGGACAGCGAGCGCCTCACGGTCCTCGCCTGGCAAGACCTGGGACGCGGCCTGCTGCTCTCGGAGAACCCGCACCTACGCGCGAGGTTCCAGATTGTCCACCGCCGTCGAGACGAGCGTCGCAAGGTCCTGGCCTGGCGCGGACGAGCCCTGTCTGGCTACCGGCTACCGAGCGACGGTTCATTCACTCGGCCCTTAACCCCTGCTGCTGCTGCTACGTCGTTTCCACACCGGACATCTACCCGACGACGATTACGTCATCACAGGGACTCAACCAGCCCACAGCCTCCTGGTCCCCAAGCACCGCCACGTGAGACAATTGACTAGTAGTGTACGCTGCCGCTTTATGTATTTCGTGTGTGTATGCTGTCAAATACAATTGTAGTGTGGTTTGTTAACGTCAGATACCGTCTCCTCCATCCGCAACGCGTCACACGCTCTGCGGCGCGACGAACCTCACCAACAAACATCACATCTGGCGTCCGCGCGGCAGGATCGCTCTTATCCTATAAAAGAGCAGCGCGTCGCTTATGCGGGTCTGACGGTTGACGATGGAGACGGACAAGCTCACAGCAATTGGAAAGGAACTGGGGTTGAGCGGTCCAGGGCTAAAGCAGTGGATCGATGAGGAGCGCGTACGTGAACGAGAAGCGCGGGAAGTACGTTTAGCCGAACGCAATGCGGCAAAAGAAGCTGATGCCGAGGCACTGGCGAGGCTACAAGCAGAAAAGGAGGTTCTCGAACTAAGGTTGAAGCTCCGAGAGTTAGATGCGACAACGGGTAGCGTGACTACAGGTCAATCAGTAGAGGGTCCGCACATGGGTTCTCCTCAAAGCTACGAAAGTCCGCACAAACTCATACCGCCCTTCAACGAAGTTCGCGACGAGCTGGACGCGTACATCCAGCGCTTTGAACGCGTCGCCAGGAGCCAGGATTGGCCGCAAGACAAGTGGGCCCTTTCACTGAGCCTTTGTTTGACAGGTGAAGCGCTAAGTGTTGTTGGCAGAATGGCACCTGACCATGCCATGGATTACGCAACGTTAAAGAAAACGTTGTTGCAGCGCTTCCGGTTTACAGAGGAGGGCTACCGCACTAAGTTTCGGTCGGCGAAGCCTGAGGACTGCGAAACGGGTCGACAGTTCGCTGGGCGATTACTAGGTTATTTCGACCATTGGCAAGAGATGGCCAAGACCGAACGGACGTACGAAGCTCTACGAGACGTTATTGTTTCAGAGCAATTCATCACGCAGTGCCACGAGAAGCTGGCAATCTTCCTGCGGGAAAGGGATTGCCGAGGAATTGAAAAGCTAGTAGAAGCTACTGATCATTATATGGAGGCGCAGGGTTTCGTCAACCTTGGTAAAGGTAAGGACGACAAGGACCATAAAAAGCCACCAGATCGAGCGCAGGCCGCACTACGGAAAGAGGAAAAGGACAAACCACATTGTTTGCTTTGTGGAAAGCGCGGTCATAAGGCCTCAGATTGCTGGGCAAATACTAAAGGGCCAAGGACAAAACCAGCCTTCTGCGGAAAATGTAGACGTAGTGGGCATAGCAAAGAGGACTGCCCTAACAAGGGAAGCGGTAAAGCCTCGTGCCTGAAAGAGCAAGCAGAAGGTCCGAAAGCATCAAACCAGGAGACACAGGCTTCCCGGCAAGGTACTGATTGCTCGAAACGTACGAGAATCAAGTGGGAGGACAAGTCTATGCCTACGGCCGAAGGCGTCCTTGAAAACCAGCCCGTTACGGTCTTACGGGATACAGGATGCGACTCGGTTATTGTGAGAAGGTCCCTTGTACCAGTCAGCAATCTGACGGGGAAAGTTTCCTCTGTGTGTCTTCTTGATCGAAGGGTACTGAAACTGCCGGAGGCAGACGTGCGAATTATTTCACCCTTTTTCTCAGGCAAGACTCGCGCGATCTGCATGGATGACCCACTGTATGACGTCGTTCTGGGAAACGTCCAAGGGGTCCGTGACGCCTCCGATCCTGATCAAGATTGGAAAAGACACCTACGTCCAGCTAGTCCGATGAAAATATCATCTAGGGTGGGAGCGGACGACGGATCGCTGACTGGATCTTATACTACAGATGCATTCACTTCGGTTGCGAGGCAATCAAAGGAAAACGAAGTCGCCGCGACAGTCGGACGGAGTTCTCGTCGCCTGCCGGTACCAACAATAAGTCCCCTAGATATGAGTGCACGTGACTTGCAGAAAAGTCAGAGGGATGACGCTAGCTTACAGAAATGCTTTGAGGCCGTCGATAAACCCATCCAGACCAGGTTTGCCGAGATTCTTTTCTTCACAAAAGAAGAAATTCTATACAGGAGGTACAAGCTCAGATCGAAGAGAGAAACTGAACAACTTGTTGTACCTACAGCCCTCCGCCATTGTGTAATGCAAATGGCTCATGAAGGAATTCTTGCGGGCCATCAGGGTATAAAACGCACAACAGACCGTATCCTCGAGGAGTTCTATTGGCCAGGGGTACTTTCTGACATCACACGATTTGTGAAATCGTGCGACACGTGCCAGAGAACTTTCCCAAAACACTTAGTTGGGCGAGTACCGTTGGGTAAAACCCCCATCATTGATACACCGTTTAAGAGAGTGGCCATTGACATTGTGGGACCATTATCTCCCAAGTCAGAAAAAGGGAATAGATACGTTTTGACAATGGTGGACATGGCAACGCGGTATCCTGATGCGGTGGCGCTGCCAAGCATTGAAACAGAAAGGATCGCTGAAGCACTGTTGGAGATGTTCTCGCGAGTGGGGGTACCTCAGGAAATCATCAGCGACCGAGGCACGTCTTTTACGTCCCACCTAATGCGCGAATTCAGCAGGCTTCTATCCTTCACACAGTTGCCGACGACACCATATCATCCCATGGCAAATGGTCTTGTCGAGAGGTTCAATGGCACACTTAAACGAATGATAAGACGAATGTGTCAAGAGTGCCCGAAAAGTTGGGACCGGTACTTAGCGCCTTTACTTTTCGCCTATAGAGAAGTTCCGCAGTCAAGTTTGGGCTTCGCCCCGTTTGACTTACTGTATGGCCGTTACGTCAGAGGGCCCATGTCAATATTGAAAGAGATGTGGACTGGTAATCATCTAGATGATGAGACGAAGACCTCGTACGGCTATGTAGTTGACCTGCGGAGACGTCTTGAAAACACTTGTCGTCTAGCCAAGGAGGAGCTGCAGAAAGCCAAACTTGTGCAGAAGAAGCACTATGACATGAAGACTAGACCACGGCGTTTAGCTGTTGGAGACAAGGTGCTGCTGCTACTCCCGTCGGACAACAACAAACTGATTCTAACATGGAAAGGGCCTTTCACAGTTCTAGAGAGGAAGAATGACGTGGATTACGTTATTGATTTAGGAACGCGAACATCTCTGTTTCACGTCAACCTCCTCAAAAAATATCAAGAACGACCATCGGTACCACAGCCAACAAAAGAAGCGTCAGTCGCGTGTCTGGCTGATGATACTGAGCACGACGATCTACCATGCGTACCTTTTCAGCAAAAGAATCTGCTGCCGATGTGAACATATCGGAAGCACTCTCTACTAAACAGCGCACGCAGATCGCTAGAATACTGCATACCTACGAGAATGTATTCACCGACATTCCCGGCAGAACACATCTCACCCAGTGCAAGTTGAATGTCGCAACGGATACACCAGTGAACATACGGCCGTATCCACTACCGTTTGCTACCAAAGAGGCAGTTCAACAAGAAATTAGAGACATGCTGAAGCAAGGCATCATCGAGCCATCTGAGTCTCCCTACCAGTCGCCGATAGTAGTTGTCAAGAAAAAAGACGGGACAATACGTCTATGCATTGACTTCCGGCAACTCAACAAGATACTGCTGAACGACAATGAGCCCATACCTCGAGTTGATGTTATTTTTGGACAACTGGGGAAGGCACGATATTTTTCTAAGTTCGACTTTGCTAAAGGGTATTGGCAAGTCCCGATGCATGAAGAGTCCAAAGCAATGACAGCGTTTTCTACATCAGCAGGCCTTTATCAGTTTCGTTTCATGCCGTTTGGCATTAAAACCGCCCCAGCTGTCTTCAACCGTCTAATGAGGAAGGTGGTAGCAGATATACCCCATATTTACTTTTACTTCGACGATGTGCTCGTTGCAACCGAGACGTGGACAGAACACGTGGCCACACTTGAAGCCTTTCTTCAACGAGTTAGCGAATCCGGGTTGACGATTCGACCAACGAAAAGTGAGATTGGTCAGCGGTCAGTAAAGTTCCTCGGTCATCACGTCGAAAATGGCATCATCAAACCCCAGATCGAAACCCTTGATAAAATACGGGCAGCCAAGCGCCCACAGACGAAAAAAGAAGTACGCTCTTTCCTTGGACTTACGGGCTATTACAGAGATTTCGTCCACAAGTACTCCGAGATAGCAGGACCATTAACTGAACTGACTAAAAAGAGAGCCCCTAACAAAGTAATTTGGGGAGTGCAGGAACAGAAAGCCTTCGATGCACTCAAGACCATGCTGTCTACACAACCTGTCTTGAGAGCACCCGATTTCGCTCAGCCTTTTGTACTTCGCACCGACGCCTCGTCAACAAGCGTAGGTGCCATACTTATGCAGCGGCATGGTGCTATGCTACACCCAGTGTCGTACGCTAGCCGACGACTGCAACCACGAGAAACTGCCTATTCGACAATCGAGCGCGAAGCCCTGGCACTCACGTGGGCCATCCAGAAATTTCATATTTACTTGTTCGGGCGAACGTTCATACTACAAAGCGACCACAAGCCTCTCGTTTACATCAACTCCGCCAAACACATCAACAGCCGTGTTCTACGTTGGAGCCTCATACTCATGGAGTACGACTTCAGCGTTGAATATATAAAAGGCAGTGAGAATGTAGGAGCAGACTATATGAGCCGGTTGCCAAGCGCATGAACATCATCGCTACACGGCTTGAGGATTTCGCAGTGTCGGGTATAATTGATGGAATTTTTTTTTCGGTGCACATTACTTACCGTGACGGACCAACTTTCATCTCGTCTTGCGAGTACCTTTGAGAGTGTCGGGTGTGCGGGGCCCTGAACACTGGTGACAACTTTTGTGTCTCTTATGTGTGCCGAGTGTGCGGGGCTCGGAAGTGTAGTGCAGTGCTCCGAGTGCGCGTGTACTACGGTGTCCCAAGGGGTCCAGTGGCAGCTGCAAGTTCTTCACAGCGAAGAACCTTCTTAAGTGGGGGGGTAATGTGACGAAGCAGGGAAAGCGAGAGCAGACGACGGAGTGGCCGATCGCTGGAAGGCGAGAAAAACGAAGGAGCTCGGGCTGCAGAGAAGATTAAGAAGGGCGCGCGCAGGCGAGACAGTTTTTTTTTGGAACGCCGGCAGAACGGGCGGCAGGTTGTTGGAGAACCCGCATCTACGCGCGAGGTTCGCATACACAGGGCGCCTGTCTTCGGGACAGCGAGCGCCTCACGGTCCTCGCCTGGCAAGACCTGGGACGCGGCCTGCTGCTCTCGGAGAACCCGCACCTACGCGCGAGGTTCCAGATTGTCCACCGCCGTCGAGACGAGCGTCGCAAGGTCCTGGCCTGGCGCGGACGAGCCCTGTCTGGCTACCGGCTACCGAGCGACGGTTCATTCACTCGGCCCTTAACCCCTGCTGCTGCTGCTACGTCGTTTCCACACCGGACATCTACCCGACGACGATTACGTCATCACAGGGACTCAACCAGCCCACAGCCTCCTGGTCCCCAAGCACCGCCACGTGAGACAATTGACTAGTAGTGTACGCTGCCGCTTTATGTATTTCGTGTGTGTATGCTGTCAAATACAATTGTAGTGTGGTTTGTTAACGTCAGATACCGTCTCCTCCATCCGCAACGCGTCACACGCTCTGCGGCGCGACGAACCTCACCAACAAACATCACAATATGACTGGTGCAAACATGATAATTCTGACACTCGTGTCATGTAAGAACATGACAGTATACCACTGCCCTAGCGTGCTCGCGGTCGTTTCGCTAGCTCCACATATACTAAATTTGGTATCACGTGGCGTTAATAGATGACGAAGGTAAACGACACATCAAAACATAATAATCATGACACGGAAGTCATGTACGATAACATTTACCTCCACCTCGTAACGTTGTGCTGATTTTAAAATGGCATATTGACCTTTCTCGTTCGTGCATCGAATGTGATCGATTTCCATTGTACTTGGGATCTGCCAATTTTTTGTACATCCCTCCGATTTTTCCGTTCGGCAGCAGCACCTATAAAGAGCTGGGACGAAATGCAAGGATTTCCGTACGCGAGCATTTTAGAGACGTGGAACTAAAACTCTCTTTTAGAGAGCTTTTGCGGGATAGGGTGCACAAACGGTTCTCGCACCCAAGCTCTTCAGTCTTTTTGTGTTCTCGTTAAGGGATATTGCGATACTGGGGCTCACCGACGCGTCCCCGCTGACGTGGGTCGCCGAGACTTCAGGGTAACGTCTGACCTGCACTCTGTTCGGTAGCGTGGAGTCTCCGCGGTAGAGGAAACGACGCTGAAATGTAGGGGAAATGAAAACAAGAACATTTACTGGCACTTTGCACAGCTATTAACAGCATAAGTTGTTCAGATTTCACCGAGCCACAAGCGTGGTGGATATATACCTTAACTCATGGTCCAGAGCCATGAGCGAGGTGGATGAACCGATAAACTAAGGTTCAGAGCGGCGCTCTCCACTTTGCGTCGTCGTGTTTAGCCCTCAGTTAGACTCCTTCTTGATCGAAAACCAGTCACACACACGACACAACCCACCATGGCATAAGCCAACAACAACACACGGCTGTCGATGAATCGTTGCACTCGCTGACGCAACCTTACTCTGGTCAGTTTCAAGCAAAAAAAGGAGGTCTGTCAGGTTGTCAAGTTGGTGGAAAAGCGCTTTCTGCCGTCTCTCCCTGGAAGGGCAGCAAAGGATTAGCGACCGAATCACTTGGTCATGACCTACAAGGTCGATCGACTGCGCAGCATTCCCAAACAAGCCAATGTGGAGGAAATGCCTGTAGGGACTTTGGCTAGTGGCCCATAAAAGCGGTCACACCCTTATCCTTTTGTTGCTTTCTCGCCGCTGGGTGCTCGTTTCAGAAAAAAAAAAAGCACTGGGGGTTTCAAGCCGTGGGAACGTACTTCGGCTATGTTTCTCATGGACAGCATGTCATCAACTATCGAGAGTCACAAGAGGCTGGTCGGCAAACAGACGAAACGACGAAACGAAGAAGCTTGGGGCATACAATGACTCGCTGTTCCAAGCTTTAGAACAGTCTAGTAGAGTAGTAGAGAGGTCAGAGAAGTTTTGCGCCAAGGTCCCAAGGTGGCATCCGCACGTGCACCCTTGCGTCCGTTTACCTATTTACTACCAAATACCTCACAAGCTCTCCGTAAGAGTATTGTGCGAGCGGGACTGCACAATTTTCAACAGGAACTCAAATAAGAACTAAAAAACCCGGTATTGTGTACTGGCCAAAATGAGAGAGATAACTTATGGGTAGCGCATGTAATAATAAGACACTTATTATGAATATATGCGTACTTGAACGGGTGAACCTGTTGTCATGCAATGTATAAACATGAGTTTAAGAGATCTGTGTTCAGCAATCATGCTTATAAATAGACGATAGTTATAGCGCGAGAACAAAACAGTGACACAGAGACAAGAAGGACACGAAAGCTCTGTGTCATCGTTTTGTTCTTGCGTTAAACTATCGTCATGCCATACCAACTAGCCCAAGCTGCCACACTTCCAAGTTATAAATAGAATTTTATTTCTAAGTGCCGGGTGATCATGAACGCACGCTAGATCATTAGGGAAGCCATTTTAATAAAG
Organism: Rhipicephalus microplus; assembly: GCF_013339725.1. Taxonomy (NCBI): domain Eukaryota; kingdom Metazoa; phylum Arthropoda; class Arachnida; order Ixodida; family Ixodidae; genus Rhipicephalus; species Rhipicephalus microplus. The sequence goes on along the minus strand of NC_051169.1, from coordinate 60,780,280 downwards.
TATGGCACGTCCTAGCACAGATTCGTTAAGCGCTTGCTGATTTTGAAGCCTGTGAGATATGCAATGACACTTTTATAGCGGAAAGGTATTTATGCGCGCACTATGATTACTATATGGAAAATCTTGCACCGTCTCCCGCGAAAGAGAATCATGTGTAGTTGCGAAGCAGAGGGCGAAACGCTTACACCGGCGGCGACGATGACTCTGGCGCTCACCAAGCGAAAACCAAGACGCCCTTGACTCAATTTCGAACGCGTGATCCAGTGCCTACATATACGTGGTAATCAGTGAGTGGATGCACAGCATGAGCAGTTGGTTTTGTACTAGCAGACGGTGACTGCGTCGGCCTTGCGAGGCGAAAGAGGGGAAAGGGAGCGACTGTTTTGCGAGTGTCTTCCTGGGTCCGTACGAGACACCAGACGCTAGCGTGGGCAGTGGAGTTCTACGGAGGGACAGCGTTAGACAGGCTAGTCAAAGACCTGTTGCGCATCTAATAAAGTGCGGAGGGAAGAGAGAGAGCGAGTGGCAAGAGAAGGAGTGGCGGAGCACTGCACCTATCCTCTCCTACACTCTCTCGCACTACACACTCCGGTTGCTACGGGCGAGAATAAGCGAGCGCGCCCGCAGCTGTTGCTATGGGAGAGAGAGTAAGAGCGATGAAATAACACTTGCCAGTGCGTGGACGCCGCGGACAACGACGCATGCCTGAATAGCCCTGCTAAGAAACGCATTCGCATTTAAGAGAGAAGGGCTATTTCCATGCGTAATCCCAAGACTGGTTGTGATAAGGAAGCCTTCCTGTTAGACTGGAGTAGCGATTGTATTTAATGAAATGTTTCTGCGTATTTTGTAAGCGTGTGGCAGAGAGTACAAAGGAACGTAAGAGAGTGAGTACACAAGCGCCTCGAAGTCTCCGGCACTGATACTTTCTTATACGGCCAGTATCTCAGAGCATGGTAGAATCTGGCTAGACACACATCACGGGTGGTGCACGGGTCACTTTGTTGTCCGTGCCCTACGCTATAAGGTTGCGATCAAAGCGTGGTGAGAAATGCACCTTTAGAATCGAGCAATGATTGTAGAATGAGCGAAAAGTGTTTCATACAGTAGCGAACACACTGCACCGCACTCGAACGCTCGTTGTACTCACTTACCATGGACGTCTTGAAACAAGCCCAAGAGAGGCATGAGGTACTTTGCAGTTATAGCCTTTTCCCTGCAGGACTCTTTGCCACCAGAAAAAGAAAACGCATTAGGGGCACGATGGAAAGGAATTCTAAGTGTATGAAAACACTTCCTGCTTTGGGCGCCACTCAGCACCCAAAGCAGCACGTTTACATAACCGCATCAGTAACCGTTTCTTTAACAGCGAAAGCTGTTATGAGATCACAACTCGGGTCACGCGCAGTTGTCAACCTCCGCCGCCGCCGCCGCCCGTAACCACATCAGGAAAAAAAAAAAAAAAACCCTAGAACCAGTGACACAGTGAGGCACGAACCTGGGTCTGCTGGTGGCAGCCCAGTATTCTACCACTGAGCTACACACACGCTTTTTTCTTTTTTGGTATTTATTACAATGTGTGTTGAAATGAACACCATATGGCACTTATAGTATGAAACATAGGTACAATCACAGAGCGCCAATAAGCATTTCAGCGTTTTTAAAGAAACACTTGAAAATTAACGAAGTTCAGCAGAGCAGTGAGAGTTCTTCAAATTGCGTTATACACAACAGGTGACAAGGCCAAGCACCTCACCAAAATGGCGTACCAGTCCGGTTTGAAGTCCATTTCATCAAAAATGTTTTTAGGTGGACAGCTATTCTAACGAAATGTGATCCCGAAGAAATGATGGGTTTTGCATTGAGATCTTGCATACGCGTCTTTCACAGACTGTGCATACCCATGAGAAAAAAAATATCAAAAGGCACTTCATCCGGTGATTTCGGCAAAAGGTAACAGATAGTGTAAAAAATAATATCAAAATGTTTTTTCGGAGTCCGCTCAAGGACATCTCAGAACAAGATAGCATCTTTGCAACTAACAAAGCTGTGTTCTATTGTCTCTGGAACATCACATAGGTGACAGTCAACACAGGAAACAAAAATAACATTTCTTTTTAACCATGTTTTAACGGGCAGCGTTTAGGTATGCAGTTTATAGAATAATGTTTTTGAATTTGGAGACACATACATTTTGCGCACTCGTTTCAAAACATCATGACCTGGCATACCGGAGTACAATAAATGATACAACGGAGGCGCAAAATGCATAGATAGTAAATCTTAGTATAATACTTTGCGAAACACTGTGTACAAGTATTCTATAAAAGTGCGAGCTTCAAGGAACCTAACAGCAAAATAACCTTCCTGCATGAATCCCAACAAACACGGCCGTTCGGAAAATGTTTGAAGAAATGACTAGATCAGGGGAGCAATCCATGTGATTAACCTGCAAGAATGAATGAAATACGGAATGGAAATCGTTACGAAAAAATAAAAAGCGGGAAACTGTTTGCCAGAGATATAGACGTTTTAATCCTAACCCACCAGCACTAACTGTCCAGAAAATGTTGTCACGACGCATGGGCTCAAAAGTAGAAGACCATATGAAAGTTGTGAAAATTCGATGAAATAATTGTACATAAAATCTTGCACAACGAATAAGTTACAATACGTAGTAGAGATTTGTTGCCAGAAAAAAATTACAACCTTCAGCTCTCCCAAATATTGATAGGCGATGAGTCTGGGCTTGTCGTTCAAGCTTACGGACGTGCTCCTTCCAGTAATGCGCACTGAATCTATACGCATCTAATACTACTTCGTAGTACGTTGCTGGAGTTCTTGTAGAATTAATTCCTGCATATTGACTAGGTGTGCTACCCGACGAGGACACACCTATAATCTTAAATTCTTAGAGGCGTTCAGACGAGCTCCTGATACTATGCCAAATTTGTCTACTGATAACACATTTTCTATGCTTGGTTTATCTGTGAGAAAGACTGCTACGTCGTTTGCACATGCTAATACTTTCATTTCAGTTACTAATATATCGAATCTGCGAATACTACTTGGTCGTATTATACTTAAGCATCGCCGCTCTAGATAAAGGACAAACAGAAGTGGGGACATGGGGCAGCCCTGTTTTACGGATGAACAAATCTAAACTGGTTTTGACAGCTGACCACCACCGACAGGACGGACGAAGATTGATTTTAGCTTAGTTTGACGCCTTTAAGCACAACAGTGCCGACATTAGCATGTTCCAGAAGAGAGTAAAGTAACAAATGAATAAATGAATGAATTAATGTAAAACTTTATTACAAATAGTTTTTTTCCGGTGAAGGTGGAGCCCTCAGTCCAGGGCCCCTGTGGCCTTTGCCATCTTGCAAGCTCTGTCGATCAGCTTGAGCTGTTCTTCAGGCTTAGAGCAGGACAGCGCAGCCTCCCACTGCTTCGGTGTTGGTGTACAGTTTCTTGGCACTACCTGTGTGTGTTGGCAAGCTTATGTCACGTGGTAAAGTGTGGGATGTTCTCTGCATAGCGGGCATTTATTAGTGTATACTCCCGGATAGATTTTACTCAGAAGGCTGAGATTGGGGTACGTATTAGTCTGCAGCTGTCTCCAGGCAACCGACTGCTCTCTGTTGAGGTCTTTGTGGGAGGGGGGTATGTCCTCCTCAGGGCTCTCTGGTGTTCTGAAATCGCTCCATAAGCGTCTAGTAACTGTGGCTGGTTCCTCGTTGTTGTGCGCCTTCCGGTCGGCGTATTCTCGGGTATTGGCGTCGGCACGCTGGTTCCCTGTCGCAGTTTTAAGGCTTGGTGTCCACGTAATGGAGCAGCTCAAGAAGTTGATTTTTCTTCCCTTGAGTATGCGGATGGCAGCACTGGATATGCGTCCACTGCTGTACCGTCGACACACTTCTTGCGAGTCAGTAACTATTTCTGTAGTAGACTCTTCGCTCTGGTGTGTGATGGTGAGCGCGATCGCTACTTTCTCAGCCTCGAGGATGTTTTTGCTTTTGATCAAAGCGCTGTTGACTTGCCTAAGTTGGTGATCAACAACGCTTACAACTGTCCCGGAGTGCTCTCTGTATGTAGTCGCGTCAACGTAGAATACGTCGGTTCTCGCCTTGAAATTTTTTCTTGTGCTTCTGATCTGGCTTTTCTTTGAGCCTTATGGGTTTCTGGATGCATGCTTTGAGGTATTGGGCTGACTTCAATGATCTGGCGAATGTCCTTTGGTATGCTCGCCAGTGTTATTGATTTCTCCGCAAGCATCCCTCATGCCCAATGTCTGCAACGTGTGCCTGCCCGTAGCAGTCAACAGTAATCCCATTTTCTGCGCAACAAGATGCGCCTCGATGTGTTCCTGCACTGTAGTTGTTTATCCCGAGTTTAAGGAATTTCTCTGTCGAGGTGCTGGCAGGTAGGACCAAGGGCGCACTTGTAGGCTTTTCTGAGGATTGCCTCTAATTGTTCTTCTTCCTGTGGAAGTGGTTTTTGGTAGGGGACACTGTATACGAATTCTACTGACCACGAGGGCCTGTACAAGCCTATAAGTGTCCCCCTCCTTCATACTCCGTCTTTTGTTAGAGATTCTGGTGATCATCCTCGTGATTTGCGCTGTAGTGTTTGACAGCTGTCTGATGGTGTGGTCTATACGACAGTTGCTTTGTATCCACATGCCGAGAATCTTTATTCGGGACACTTCTGGAATCTATTTCCTCCTTCTATAGACATCTATGGAGTTTTGCAGTTCGTATTCTTGTCTGTAGACTCTCAGGACTTCTGATCTCTCCGGAGAGCAGACGAGGCCACTTTGACGCACGTAGTCCGTGAACTGTATCAGCTGCGCGTTGCAGAAAATCTTGTTTTTTGTCTAGAGATCCTCTTGTCACCCAGATTGTAACATTGTCTGCGTAGATGGCATGTCTGAGTCCTTCAATGTTTTCGAGGTTCCGAGCTAAGCCGATCATAACGATGTTGAACTGCATCGGCGATATCACAGAACCTCGGGGTGTTCCTTTTGTGGGCGTATCAAACGTATCAGTGTGGATGCCTCCTATACCAATTGTGGTGATTCTGTTACTGAGAAAAGCTTTGATGTAGTTGTGTATTCGCTTTCCACAACCTAATTTGCTAAGCCCCTTTAGCACAGCCTTATGACTGACATTGTCGAAAGCAGCCTTAAGATCCAGTGGAAGTAGTACGTTTTCGCCATATTTTGGGACATCGGTAAGCACCTCCTTGATTTGTAGCAGGACGTACTAAGTTGAGAGGCATTTTCGGAAACCAAACATGGTGTGCGGCATGAGTTCGTTGTCTTCCAGGTAGGTCTCCAGCCTCTGAAGCACGATTATCTCGTATACTTTTCCCAAACATGAAGTCAATGACGAAATGGGTCTTAAATTTTCCAAACTTGAAGCCTTTCCAGACTTTAGATTCATTATTATTTCCGCATGTTTCCAGTCGTTTGGAACGGTACCCTCTTCCCAATGTTTGTTGGTGAATTCTGTAAACCTTGTGATAGATTTGTCATCGAGGTTCCGTATCATAGCGTTGCTGATGCCATCCTTTCCTGGCGTAGTGTTCTTTGTTGCCGACAGCATAGCATGTCGAACTTCTTCTGTGGTAATGGGTTCATCCAGTGCGGGATTAGCTACACTAGTGTATGCCAGGCTGCAGTCAGTATTCGTTGTATCGCCAATATAGCGCAGCTTTATGTGTTCTAGCAGCTCCCGGTCTGTGCCTTTGAATCGGTGTGCAATCTTTTGAGTCGTCTTGCAAGTTTCAGTCTTGGTCGTGGTTGGGTCTATGAGGGCCCTCAGCAAGGACCATGTCCTTTTCCAACCTAGTGTACCTTGTAGCTCGTTGCATTTTTGGTCCCAGTTGCGCCTTGACAGCTGCGTCGCATACTATTCGGCTTCCCTGGTGACTGCGGCGATCCTAAGTCTCAGTTTGCGGTTGTGTTTCTGCCGCTTCCATCTTCCTAATAGGCCCCGGCGGGCGTCCCAGAGGTGTAGGAGATGCTTGTACACCTCGGGCGTGTTTGTCGATAGGGTAACTCCTCGGGTTAATCGTTTTCAGTCTGCCTTGATTCCCGAGACCCAACTCTCAATGTCCGCAATTTCTTTATCGTCGAATTGTGACCTAGTTTTTCTAAAACCTTCCCAGTCTGTAAGTCGAGCCAGGCCATGTCGTTTCTTTACCGGGAGTGTTTCTATCTCGATACGCCAAATGCAGTAGTCACTGCCAAGCGTTTCCCCGCCATTTTCCATCGGGCCTTCCTGACACCTTTACCGAACCCCAAGTCCGGGCACGTATCTCTGTTGATACTATTCCCCACTCACGTTGGTTGAGTGTGGTCTGTAATGAGGCTTAGCCTTCTGGGATCAGCTTTTTCGGGCCAAATCCCTACCTTTCTGAGTTTCCTTGACATATCCCCAGCTTTTGTGCCACGCATTGAAGTCTCCAAGGATGACAAGACTCTTTTTTTCCTGCCGCTTGTTCTGCTTTTCGCAGAAGGGAGCTGAAGTTGGTTGATTGATTGATTGATATGTGAGGTTTAACGTCCCAAAACCAATATATGATTATGAGAGACGCCGTAGTGGAGGGCTCCGGAAATTTAGACCACCTGGGGTTCTTTAACGTGCACCCAAATCTGAGCACACGGGCCTACAACATTTCCGCCTCCATCGGAAATGCATCCGCCGCAGCCGGGATTCGAACCCGCGCCCTGCGGGTCAGCAGCCGAGTACCTTAGCCACTAGACCACCGCGGCGGGGCAAAAAAGTTGGTTTTCTGCTGGCTTGGTTGGCTGTAGATATTGAGGAGATATATGCTTTCGTCGGTTCTTTGTTTCGTTATGGTTTCAATGAGAACATGATCAATGTCTGGTGCATCGATGTCATAAGTGACAAATGACTAACACGGTCGATGGCTTTTGCAAGGTCTACCTGTAATATGGCAAGGTATTTTGGATGTCCATAACAGTAGTAAAAGACAGTACGAGCGGCGCGTATATTATTTTGTATAGATCAGCCCTTAATCTCAAAGGTTTGGTGGGAGCCAATGAGAATGAACATCGCAAAATTGCAACCTGTTTGATAATACTTTGGCGAAAATTTTGTCATCAACGTTTGATAGCGCTATTGGCCGGTAACCCTCAACAGAGCAAAGTTTTTCCTTGTCCGAATTTTTCTGTATAAAACTGTGTTTCTCTTGCGAAAGAATGTTGGGAGTGTCTTCATGTCATAACTTATTCTAAAGATATTGAGCAATATAGAAGAGAGCCTTTTTAAAGTTTGGTAAAATTCAACAGAAATGCCGTCAGGGCCTGGTGACTTCGATGAAGGTAAGCTGTCAATAGCTTGCTCAATTTCCTGTATAGTAGTCGGACAAGTAATGGCCGCACAATCATCGTCTTCCAATGGGATCAAAAGGGAAACGAAACTCGTGGTGAGGTTGACGTCAGGGTTAGGGAGGGCACTAAATAAACTTTCATAGTACTTTCGAATGTCGACGTTATGTTTCTTACGTCTGTTACGAGGAAACCATTAGAGTAAAGATCTGGGATTACTTTGAAAATCGCGCTTCGTTTTTCATAGAGTAAAGCTTGACGCGTTGGCTGTTCTGAGTTTAACATACGTATATTTGGAGATCTAATACGTGCACCTCTGTAACGAGCGGCATCATATCTTTGAAATTGGCATTTTATATCCTCAATTTCATTTAAGTACGATCTCGGTGTCTCGCATTCCGTCTCATGAAGGTTGCCCCTTTTAAGCAGTGCCTTTCCCTCGTTCTTTTTATAGAAAGACTTAGTAGCTGCAATTTATATAGCCATAACATGAACTTCTTGGTTAAAAAAGTGGCCCCGTATCTGCACGTTATTCTGCAAATGTCGTCGAAAGACGATACTGCGTCTGGAGAGATTGAACAAAACGTTTATTTGATGTTCTGCGCAAGAAAATCGGTGAATGGTAATCTTGAGGCGCTGCGTTAGAGTGCCACGAGCGTGCGGCGGAGGCGAACGAGCGCACCAAGTCACTTCACACGTGAGACATGAGCGCTGTCTCGCAGTTATCTTGGAAAACGAAACGTGCGGCTCTCAGATGGACGTGCGCGCCCGTCTCAGAGGTGATAAAGTGTAGAATGCAAGGCGACGGGTAGGTGCCACCACCATGTCGTCTTAGAAAAGCGTTGGAAACACTTCCCTATTCGTGCAAGCGTTGCATGGTCAACGTCACATGATAAACGCTACGGTCTTTGGACTAACCTACGTATGCCTTTTTTTAGTAAAAGACGCACATACAGAATATGTACGTGTTGCTATGGTGCCTCAGATATGCGCGATAATTGCTTTTTAATTGACAATAGCACAAGTATGAACACTCAACCTTGAGCAACATTGGTGGGCACTGCGGTTGGGGTCGGCTGTTTGGGGTATCCGCTGATCATTTAGAGTGCCCAGTACTGTAAAAGACAGACAGACAGACAGACAGACAGACAGACAGACAGACAGACAGACAGACAGACAGACAGACAGATCAAAATTTTTGCGTTGAAGGTCCCCAAGAAAGACTATCATCTTTAGTAGCTCCTAAGTAGCATGTATATGTAAGCCTTTTGAGAAAGACTGCTTTTATGTTGTCCGTACACGATTATTAAATTCTTGATCACAGAGGAGCTCTGTGTTTAACTTCCGAAAGGCTTACTGTGGTCGGAATAGGCTTCTACAAGTTGCGACAATTTCTGCAATAACAATACAGTGATCTGAGAACAACACTGGTGCATTGGCACGGGGGATTTGGCGGGAAAGGTGTGATGAGGACACGTAAATCCGGTCAAGGCGAGCATACGAACTTCGCTGAGCTCTTGTATATGTAGTCACCTGACACACCAATTCCAATGAGCCCTGCATTGTCTACAATTCCAGATAAAAGCTCTCCACTCCTGTCTCAGTGATTATTATGATTGCTACGATCGTTCAGGTCACATACACAATTGAAGTCACCCATTAGCAGCGAAAGAAAGCCACTATAAGTGAGCAACAGTTAGTTCAAACGATGGCGTAAATGACACAGCGATGCGGTGCGTTACGCCGCAACTCTGTTCAATGGTAATGTTGTTATCTGTCTGAAAGGTGTGGTGAGGGGGTAATCCCTCTTGCCGCGGCGTATCGGCGATCAAAATGACATTACCGTGTTTTATATGACCCCTATACTGTTCCTGTTTACCGCCATCCGCTCATGGCAGGCACGTGGCGAAAGCGGGCTCACTCGGAAATGTGCAGTGACTGTGGCGAAACGCATTCCTAGCATCATACGAGACAGCCATTAAGATGGTAATAATAGGAGGATGACGATAACAATAACAACGGCAGGAGACTTCGAATGCAGCGAGTGTCTGTGAGTACGAGTGAGTGCCGATCAGGTCGAGTGCACGTGAATGAGCATAAGGACGGTGAAGACAAAAAAACAATATAGTATAGTGAGTTTGAAAGAGTGAGACAGAGATGGAAGAAATAATAGAGAAGACAAGGCAGGAATTTTCACCAGTTTAAGACAACCGGTTTGCTACTATACGCATTAGAACTGTATAATGTTGAGGAAGTTTGAAAGAGAGAGAGAGAGCGGAAAAGAGATGCAAGAAATAGTAAAACTGGCAAGGCAGGTGGGTTAACCAGTTTAGGCCAATCGGTTTGCTACAGCGCGCATGGGAACCGTATAAAGGAGATTGAGAGATGGAGTGGAGAGAGGGAGAAAGACTGCAGGTAACGCAGCACACACGCTCAGTCGCAGTTCACCATTCTCGCGCAGTACGCGGCATCACTGTCACAATGACTTATCGAAGTCGTTCGCCTTTAAAAAGCTAACTAGTGCTTTCGTCGTCTTCAGTGAATAAGTGAGAGAGTGAGATAGTGAGTGAGTGCAAGTAAGTGAGCTGAGGTGAGTTTAGAAAGTACCCACTCAATATGCCGAGCTTCGCGAGAATGCATGCTTGTGTTGAACTCTCGCTGTCGCTTATTGAGGCTTGCTTTCTTCTCTCATCTTTGTTCTGACCTGAGTGCACTTGGCGTCGAACTACGAGTCCGAAAGCCGTTTCCCTCATTTACCCTACATTCGAAAGGAGCTCTCTTTCTTTCGCTTTCCTGTTTGAAATATACACCATCAAGAAGGCGCCTGGTTGCGGGGTCAATACCACAGAGATTTACAAACAAACTCGAAAAGAAAGAAAAAGGAAAAGAATTGGGAAAACGGGCTCACCGGCTTTTCAGACAGGAAGCGGGAGGTGGCTATCCGTAAACAAGGGCTTACGAACAGGAAGAAAGTGGGCCCTCATTCGCGAAAGCTGGAAAGTGAGAATTTTCTTCAAAGGCCACGCTCACTGAAGCGACCTTGACTTTTTTTTCGCAGTAACAAAAAAAAAGAAGAAAAAAAAACGCAAAGGGTGATTGCGTTGATAACTACGAACTCTGGCGCGTTGACGTAAACAATTCTTTTCCTCCACCGGCAGGGTTTTTTACAAGCAAGACGTAGGAGAAAAGAAAGGAAAATATTTTGCATACCTACTCAAGCGACACAGCCGTGAGCAAACACGTGATCTGGCTCGCGCGTCATTCTCTCGACGAGCGATTGGAAGAGTCTTCTTCCCGCTCTCTTGCTTTTAGAGCATTAGGAATTGCGCGTGTAGGCTTGACACGTGTTGTTAGTGAGCCCCAGTGATCGATAATCACTCTGTAGAGATCCTTTGTGACGTGAGACAGGTTTTTGTGCTCGCACGCAACTTCATGCCTTCGCGAAAGACGCACAGATGAACTGTACAGGGTGGTGCACTTTTTGCTCAGGATAGGATGCCAGATAAAGCGTTTAAAAGAAGTTATAATATATGTGAATAAAGTACGGTTCAATCTCGCTCGCGGTCAACAATAGTTTACCGCACGGGAAGTGGCGATCCCGTCAAATGCCAAGTCATTCTTAGAATGACGGGTGTGCTAATGCTTACCTACTGTCACGTCATTGTGACGGTGAAACACGCACATCTCAAGCCGGCATAGAGGTAGTTTTTCAATGGGCGAAATGAAAAGGAAGTAACACTGACAACGCTACGATGTGCGGCGAGTGTTGTAGTCGGTCATCGATAAAGGGAACATAAGTGAAAGGCATCTTTTGATACATGCGTGAATGAACATTTTTGCGCCGTTACAGGTAGATCGCGTTGGCGCTACAGAATAAACATCACCACTCGCGTCGTGCTCTCAACGTCATCAGATTGGTGTATATTAATCGCCAAGTTCCGCAAATATTTCCGTGCGACCTGCGCCGAGTTGTGCTAAACCACGTAAAAGCTTTTTTTGAGGGAAGCCCCGCTTCTGCTCACGATTTACGAAAAAGCAAAAACGCAGTACCCCCCCCCCCCCCCCCCCCCCCCCCCCCAAACACACCCTGAGTTATCTTCAATGTTACAACTGTGTGCGCATATGGTCCTTGAGTGAACTGCTATTGTCTTGTAAGCATACTCAGATATTTGACATTCCACGCATTCATGGCATATCGAATCTTGTCGCTACTGGAGCGTCACTGTCGGTGGATATCTGGGCATGGTCCGCACGGTGCAGTTATACGACATTGTTGTGTCTTTTACCGCTCCCTTCCAGTCTTTACATCTTGTCTTTCTTACCCTTATGTGTCTCCTTACGCCTTCGTCAGCGCTGGGTGGTATAGATCGTCCCGCCAACTTTATATAAGCGAGAGAAGAAGAAATGAGATGGCTTCCTCATACAATTTATTCTTCTGTCTTTTACACATGAGCTAAACGACCAATTCTTCAGATCGCTCTCACGGAGCGCGTTCACACAGGCAGTGCCACCTAGAGGCCAAGAACATCAGGGCGAGTAGGCGGAGAAAAGATACACTGAACGTTAACTACCGCGGCGTCTCGTTGCACAAACACATCTGACTCGACAACCTCGAACACATGTTTTCCCAAGGTGTCGGTCACAGAGCTGTGGGTCAGCCCCTTTTTATATTACGCGTAAGCATTAATGCCCAGTTTGTCAAATAGCCGTCGTGAGATGCGCCAAAAACACTACAGTTAAGCTGAAGAGAAATTCTAGGTCTCTTCTGGTTAGAAATGGAAGTTAATAATGCTATAATACCGGGCTTTAACGTCCCAAACCCACGATATGGTTATGAAAGACACCGTATGCTCCGGAAATTTCGATCCCCTTTGGTTCTTTAATGTGCATCTAAATCTAAGTAGACGGGCCTCAAAAGTTTCTGTCTTCATCCAAAATGCAGCTGGAATTCAATCCTTTGACGTTTGGATTAGCTGTTGAGCGTTTTAACCACTAGACGACAACGGCGGGCAGAAATTGAGGTTAGAATTTGGTCTAGAGAACGCGCAAGGGGACAGCGTCGATTCGCTTGCACACCTTTATTTTTTCGCACTTTTTTTTCGCAATGGTTGGCGAAGGTCGCACAAATAGTCGCAACTGGTGGAGGAGAAATGACAAAGCGTTAAATGGCGATAACGCATCGTACCATGTCACCAGCTGTGTTTTCGCATTGCTAAGCGCGAAAGAGCATATTTTGTTACCGGCTTCAGCAGTCTTATTCTGATGCAGCGAAACGCAAGATTCAAAGAACAAAAAGACGCCCATGCGCTTAAATTTAGTTGCAGCCTAAATCAATTCAAGGCGCCAAAATCAAATGCCTCCACTATACAGCCTACTTCATTACCGGACCAGTGTTTTGCATGTGAAGTGTATGATGTATTCTGTATTGCCATTTGTGCTGCTGCTGAGTGCCAACACAAGAGGGAACCCTTTGCAAGGCCTTCTACTCCCGCGTTTATTTTTTTGTAAGGAAAGCATAAAAACTTCAACCTGCCATTACATCTCTCTTGTTAGAAAAAAAAATTATTAAAAAAAAATTGGCCCCGTATCTGCATGTAATCTGCAAATGTCATCGAAAGACGATAGTCTTGAGTGTGGAGAGAGTGAACAAAACATTTATTTGATGTTCTGCGCAAGAAAAGCTGTGAATGGTAGTCCGGAGGCACTGCGTCGCCTCGAGCGTGCAGCGGAGGCGAACGAGCGCATCGAGTCACGTTAAGGTCCCTAGATGAAACAAGGTAGCATCACTCATTGTTCTCGAGCCGTCTTCCTCACTCTCTCGATTACTCCTCTTTTTTCTCTGCAATCCGCGTCTGTAATTTGTGCATTACTTGCACGTGATCTTGCAAATGGCTGGTGGTGTTATTTATTATTATGCAAAAGGTTCAAAACGAGTACGCATGCGCATATGGCTCCAGCCGGATTCTCGCCGTGACCAAAGACAAAATCGTAGCCAGAACATAAACTGAAGAGGAGGAGCGTTTCGGTGTGCGCTAAGTCGACCAAGATTGTTTCGCCATGCTCGTTCAATGCAACATCTGCGTTTTTCAGCAATGCTGCGTTGCCGTAAACAACAGAAAATGGTTTCGCTCTCTTCAACTTACCTCGTGCTTTCCGAGATGAAGCGCACCATGAAGTGCAACTATGAACCATTTCACGCGAATGCTTTCGTGCAACTCCGTCAACGTGTGTCGACGCGGATCTGCGAAGCGAGTTCACTTGTCGGTTTTTATTGAAACGCCAGGCGCGCGTCTAATGCGTATCTAGTGCATGCCAGTTGGTACAAATACATGTGGGTATGCACGTATACAGAGCAGCTGTAGGTTCTAATCAACGCACCTTCAGAAACATTTCACTCTTGACCAGTTCCCGCTTGAGCCGAAACGCGCTGCTTCGAGACACCTCACCAGTAGAACTCTCACTTTTCAGGAAGTTCCCAGCACCGCATCAGAATCACTTGGCATCCCGATTGTCCAAATGGGCACATTAAAAAAAAAAAAAAACGTCATCGCAGTGCTGCTGGACGAGTGTTCGTACCAGTCTGGTCGTAGTTTTTTTTTCTTGCGTGTGCACAAGCCGGTTGTAATCAATCGTCACAACGTCACGCCCTGTGGCCACTTACAGGATCCAGCAAGAAGCACGTTCACTGTGTCACAGCACGAACAAAACACAATCGGAGAAGTGGACGAGTTAGAACTGGATAAAATACCGCGGCCGTGGAACTAAAATGTACTACGCGAGACGCCATGGCTAGTGGTGTAAAGTATAGAACTGCACAACGTTGCCGGTTGAGTAACGCACATCCCGCTTGCTCTTGTGTTGTGCCGTTTATGTTCATAAAGATGACTGTTTATTCTACGTCTTATCTCGTTCCATTTTGTTTCATTTACATCTATTCACCGTAGCAACAGAACCCAAACATTCGCTTTTGGATGAAAGTTTTAAACCTTCTAGGGGGTGCTTCAGGCAAATGAGCGAGGAGGAAAAGGGAGGGTGTCGCTACCTTGGAAACTTGTTTCATCTAGGGACCTTAAGTCACGTTAGCCACGAGCGCCATCTGGCAGTTATCTCCGAAAACGAAAGAAGGCCTGCGTGCTTGCGGAGAAAGATGCGTGCATTCTCGGTGGCGATAAGGTGTAGAACGCAAAGCGAAAGGCGGGTGCCACCACCGTGTCGTTTTAGCAAAATGTTGGTAAAACTTGCCTTTTTAAGCAGCGTGTTTAACGCTACGGTCCTTAGAAATAGTTCTGTGTGTGTTCTCTAGTATAAAACACATACAAAACATCAACGTGTCTTTATGGTACCTCAGATATGCGCAATGATTGCTTTTCAATTGACAATCGCACACGTAAGAACGCTGATTCTTGATCAAATTTGGCGGGCACTGCGGATGAGGTCGGCCGTTTGGGGTATCGGTTGGTGCTGTTTACAGTACCCTGTTCGCGGTAACGGTGGGCAAACAGACAAACGTACAGATGGACAGACAGATCAAAGTTTTTACGTCGAATGTCCCCAAGAAAGAGTATCGTCTTTAAAAAAACTGGCGCTGATACTCGGCAATTGAGAGTTACTGCAGCTGCGATGAAAAGTGTCTCGCAGTCGGTGTAGCGTCTTATCGCACAGTCGAGTAAGCGTCGTCAACCTTCGTCGACGCCCCGCTGCAACGCCGCTGCGTGATTCGGCAGAGTCTGAGCAGTCTGCGTTACGACCGCTGCAGTCGCGTCCAGGCCACAGAGTTGTTGCGCGTGGGCTTTCTTGAAATCCACAGCAATGGGCCATTCGCGACCACGGCTTTGCGACTGACATGGCCCCATATTCCCTGAGCTGGTTGGCGTCTGCGTTTTAATAAGAAGCGTAAGGACTGACCAATGTGTTCAGGAGTACGTGGAAGCAATGCTCGTACCGCAAGGCAACACGGAGAGCACTTCTTCACCCCGTCAGGTACGTCGATTGGATTTGTGGGGTTTAACGTCCCAAAACCACCATATGATTATGAGAGACGCCGTAGTGGAGGGCTCCGGAAATTTTGACCACCTGGGGCTCTTTAACGTGCACCCAAATCTGAGCACACGGGCCTCGACATTTCCGCCTCCATCAGAATCGCAGCCGCCGCAGCCGGGATTTGAACCCGCGACCTGCGGGTCAGCAGCCGAGTACCTTAGCCACTAGACCACCGCGGCGGGGCCCCGTCAGGTACGTAACAGCTTCACACGCCCAACGAAGTGACGATTGCTTTCTTTTATTGCTTCAATAAGCATTTGCATGACACTCTGTTGCATTACCCACTATGGCGGTCTAGCGGCCGCGGCACTCGGCTGCTGACCCGAGGATCGCCAGATCAAATTCCAGCTGCGGCGGCTGCGTTGTCGAGGAAGGCGTAAACGATTGGACCCCGTATTCTAGAACGTTCCTTCACTCAACGCTTCACATTCACTGGATGGATGGATGGATTGATTAATATGGCTGTACCCTTTGGATCGGGCGGTGGCTAACGCCACCAAGCCGTAATACTTAGTGAACCAAAAACTAAATTTTGTTCCCTTTAAATAGCGAGGTTGAGGACTCGTACTTTGCAGTGAAAGGTTTACTTTTCACTCGTGTCTTGACTTTAGCCACCAATCAGATAACCTCCTTCTAGTTAATTCTACCCACTTAATGTCTATTTTGCCCTCCCTGTCCCCAAACCCCAGTGCTTTGAAAAACTCTGCGCCATCATCTTGAACTATAGGGTGAAGCACTTTACAGAACATTATCAAATGTTCGGCAGTTTCCTCTTCCTCTCCACACGCACTGCACACCGTGTCTACCCCTTTGTATTGGCCCGATATGTCTTGGTTCGCAATACTCCCGTCCTGTCCTCAAACAGTAGAGAACTACCCCGAGTATTATCATAGATCCTTTCCTTGACAATTCCTTGCTTAAAAGTTCGATAAATCCCCAGCGCGGACATCTTAACCATGTCGATTATCCACATATCGGTCTCAGCTTCCTTCACCTTCTTGTTAACAGATAATTCTTTTTGGTTTGGCCCCCTGCTGTCTTCTAAGTATTTACCGGTGAGTTTTCTGGTTCGCTTCTTCCATTTTGTATCGACATTCTTCAGGTACAAGTAGCTGAATACCTTCCTAGCTCAATGCTCTTCCCCCATTTCTCTCAATCGCTTCGCAAATTTTATCTTGCGGCTAGCTTCCCTGCCCTCAAATGAGGTCCGTTCCATATCACCTTGTACTACCTGATTTGGTGTGTTCCCGTGAGCTCCTAAGGCAAGCTTACCTATTCCACGTTGCTTAATTTCTAATCTTGTTTGAACTTCTGATCTCATGCACAAGACCGCATTGCCGAACGTCAGACCAGGAACCATGACCCCTTTCCATATTCCCCTCACAACATCATACCTATTGTAATTCCACAGTGCCCTGTTTTTCATTACCGCTGCATTCCTGTTACCTTTAGTCGACACGTATATTTCGTGTTCCCTTAGGTACTCGGCCCCATTGTTTATCCATACGCCCAGATATTTGTATTTATCTGTTATCTCTAGCGTGACCTCCTGTATTCTAAGCTCACTACCTTCATTGTCACTAAAAATCATGACTGCGGATTTTTCCTTACTGAATCTGCAATCTAACCCATCTCCCTCATTACCGCTGATGTCCACCAATCTCTGCAAATCTTCCTTGTTGTCGGCAATTAGCACTATATTATCTGCGTACATCAATGCTGGTAGTGCCTGTTCAATGAGTTTTCCTTGTTTGACGAAAGAGAGGTTGAAGCCCAGTCCACTTCCCTCTAATTTGGCCTCTAATCCTTGTAGGTACATCATGAATAATGAGGGTGACAGGGGACACCCCTGCCTAAGCCCCCGTTTTACCTCTGCAGGCTTGGATACCTGGTTTTCCCACTTTATAATTATCTTGTTACCTTTATAGATATCCTTTAAAAGATTAGTGACTACATCTTCCACGCCTAGTGGGCCCAGTATTCCCCACAATTCCTCTTGAACCACGCTATCGTACGCTCCCTTGATATCCAAAAATGCTAGCCACAGGGGCCTGTGTTTCTTTTCTTCTATTTAGATGCACTGCGTCAGTGAGAACAGATTGTCTTCCAACCTCCTGTGTTTCCGAAACCCATTCCGCAGTTCCCCCAGCACCCCCTCATCCTCTATCCATTCCTGCAGTCTTTCCTTTATAATCTGCATCGTCAGCCTGTAGACCACTGATGTCACTGTTATAGGACGGTAGTTGTTTATGTCAGCTTTGTCCCCCTTTCCTTTATAGATCATACTCATCCTGCTAAACTTCCATCCATCGGGAACTTCTCCATCGATTATTGTTCTGCTGACTGCCTCTCTCAAAGTCTGTTAAGACTTCGGACACAATGTTTTTATCAGCATAATTGGAATGCCATCGGGGCCTGTTTATGTACTACTTGGAACCCTCTTCTCAGCCCTTCCCCCCCCCCCCCCCTCATTGTGGAAATGGAGCCATTGCGCCACTTGATTCATCATTGTCTATTGTGGTGCATAAAGCACTTCTTTGTTGAATTTTTTCTGTCACCCTTGTTCTTATATATTCTATAGCTTCGTCCCCTTCTAGCCTAGCACCTTGAACTGTAGTTAAACACCTCTGCTCTAGGCTCGTCTCATTTCTTAGGGAGTTTAGATGGTTCCGAAATTTCGCAGCTGCTTTTTTATTTTTTTATGTACTTCTGCCAGCCATTTTGCTGCCTTTCTTCTAATCTTTTCATTGATCAGAAGGGATCATTCCCTTCTACAGCTTAGAAAGATTTCCCATTTTCTTTCAACATCAACTGTCGGTTCACCCTGCTGCTTAGCATGTCTGTGTTCCCTAGAGGCTTCCTGACGTTTTGCTATGGCTCTCTTAACTTCCTCCTTCCACCAACTATTGTGTTTGTGTCTTCTTTTCCGGGGTGACATGTCACGTGCCTTAGCAAGCTCTAGCTCAAACAGTCTAATTAGATTTGTGTATGTCCACACTGTTTTATCATCCTCAGTGATTATTTTCTTAATTGTTTAGTAGCTATTTCTATTTGCCTTTCTGAATAAAAATTTTCCTGTAGTTGCTCATCTTGTCTAATTCCCACTTTCACTGCTTTTCCAAAGCTTATCTTGATACTTTTGTGATCACTGCCTAGATTTCTGGAGCCACCCTCATCTTTGTGCATGCCCCTGAGATTATCATACATCCTATGTGACATCAGTGCGTAATCTATCGTCGACTGCAGCCTTCCTACTTCCCTTGTTATTTGCCCTTCACACTTCTCTGTACTGTTGCAAATTATCAATTCATGTCTTTCACACATATCTATGAAAGCCGATGGAAGCGCCCTTTCTAGGCACGGCAAGTCACTGCATACCAGCGATAATGTGGTGCGATTCTCGAGCAGCGGAGCGTCAGTTTCAGCCGAGCAGTGATGCAGTACTCAACTCTGTCAAGTGAAGGGTGAAACTCGAGTCGAGTATTATTTGTGAATACGGTGGTGAGGCCCGTGTGCTTAGATTTCGGCGCGCGTTAAAGAACCCCAGCTGGTCGAAATTTGCGTGTTCCTCCAGTACGGCGTCTCTCATATTCATATCGTGGATTCGGGACGTTGAACCCCAACAACTATGATTGATTGTATACTGTGGACACTGCCTTAAAATAAATAATTAACACTTGCTGGCAGGCCATGCATAGATATAACAGCACAAACGCGTAATAAGAAATACTGACCCTTCACAGTGCGTGCCTTATTACGCTGGTGCGGCAATTTTGCTAAATTCGTAGCCGAAAAACGGTCTTTGTACACTTCGGCCTTGCTTACTTTGTCCTAAACGTCGGCTTGAATACGCGTCTTTTTGCAAACAGTCTAATACGCAAACGAAACAATCATGGGTCCTCTTGAATGTCATAAAGATGTTAATATGGCGTATAAAAGAGCGAAGAGGGCCTCGAACAGAAAAAGTGACTTTTCCGCTACCTCAAATTGAGGTATTGCTCGCGTAGGAGGATTGGTCGAGTTGAAAGCATATGACTGTGCCTGCAATACGCACGCTATTAGGGCGGTGTCTACAGATGCAAAGTGAACTAAACAGCGCTTGCTGTCTTGCCATAAGCTCTGTGCAGACTTGATTCATGAAGACGCCTGTAGCGCAACAAGTGCAGATCAGGGATGGTGTTTTGGGCCGCTCGCAGACGGTAGCCATTGCCGAACGACGCCTTTTCCGATGTGGATGCTTATCGCGATTTTCGCGCTTGGCCAGTGGTCTGAGCGATGGTCCGCCCACGTTATCAACGTTATCAACGCGATCATCGAGCCGTGAATGTTTAACAATAAAAATCGCATATCATAAACAATCTTTCGCGATAGCACCCCTGCCGCTTCCTTGACAGTGCAATCGCTGCTGTGGTCTGTTTCAAGCTGCCGCAGTGTTTGCGGTCGCATTAGGCCGAGCATGATAAGCTTTGATTGTTGAGCGAGCGAAGCGGCCCACGCTTACACGCGTGCAGTTTATGTGGCTGCATTTGCCTGAGGTGCACGATGCCTGGCAAAAAAAAAAAAAAAAAAAACGCACTGTGCTAACACTATGGTTCTCTCATGGTCGCTAACAACTTACCGGCTTTAGAAAGTGAACGGGAACGAAAACGCCGCAAGGGGAGCACCAAAGCACCTTGCCGCCGCTTGCGTCGCCTGCTACCGTATCCCGCCGCTTGCGTCGCCTGCTACCGTATCCCGCCTTATCTGCTGCCGTGGGTGCCAAAGCGCCCACGGCAGCAGTTTTGGCAGGATACGGGAGCGACTGTGGCGGCTACTAACGTACGCGCGGTGCCCGTGTCGTAAACTGAACGTGTCCAAACTTGCCACCGATTTCTGAACGGATAAGCTGTACCGGTAGCTTCAAGCACAAAATGCCGTACTGTTGTGAAGACGCTTTCGAAATTTGAACATAGACGAACCGCGTTTTCTTCACTCAATAATTTGAAGGCGAGAGATAGTTCTGTTAGCAAAATCTGTCTTGCGATAAAATATGGCAAAAAAAAAACAAGAAAACACCAACAGGAACACGCAATGTTTGCTAAAACGCACGCACATTTTGCAATGCTTAACGAGTTTATTGACAACCAACGATTCTTGCATGATTCCGTGTGTGACATCATTCAGGCACCTACTTTATGGTTACGTAAGTAGACTGGAGGAGTAATAATGAAACAAAATTTATTACGGAAATACGCACACACCACGGATCTAACTACTGAGCTTTTGCTCAACTTTGTTGTAGGCTCGTGTACTCAGATTTGGGTGCACGTTAAAGAACCACAGGTGGTCAAAATTTCGGGAGCGCTCCACTACGGCGTCTCTCATAATCATATGGTGGTTTTGACACGTTAAAGCCCACAAATCAATCAATCAATCAATCAATCAATGAATCAATCAGCTTTTGCTAAATTTGTAAGGTGTATGTAGTTACCACTACATAACAGGTTCGATGTACAACGAGACTGTTTGAAACAATGACAGAAAAAACCGAAATAGAAGAAATCACAACATATCCACGAGTGAACGATGATGAGTGGGGTGAAGAGTCCGTCCGTCTATACGTGTCCGGCCGTCTGTGCGTTCATCCGTGCAACCATCCATCCATCCGTCCATCCTTCTCTCCGTCCATGAGTCCGTCTATCTATGCGTCTATCCGTCTGTCTGTCCGTGCGTGCGTCCGTCCTGGGCCAGCTGTAGTGACAGCTGCATTTTCGATGGAGGCGAAAATGTTGTAGGCCTGTGTGCTCAGATTTGGGCGCATGTTAAAGAACCCCAGGTGGTCGAATTTTCGGAGCCCTCCACTTCGGCGTCTCTCATAAACATATGGTGATTTTGGGATGTTAAACCCCACATATCAATCAATTTCTTACAGATGGGTCCGCTAATTCAAGGCTACTGTGCTTCACCCTCCTAAATTTTTTTTTTCCATGGCGGAGAAATGGTGCAGGGCCATGTGCTGTGCGATGTCAGTGCACATAAAGAACATCAGATGGTCAAACGTTCCGCAGCCCTCCACTGAAGCGCCTCTCATAGTCATTTAGTATTTTGTACGTACAACGCCACTTTTATTATTATTATTATTATTATTATTATTATTATTATATTATTATTATTATTATTATTATTATTATTATTATTAACAAATTAGTCCGGCTGCATCTTTCCCAACCCAAGCCCCACATAAGGACTGCTAACACTAAGCAGCCTTTGCACGTGAGTCATTTTGCTATACCATATGGTCACATCTCGTCATGCCTCCTTCTTTATTTTTCATTCCTTTTTTTTTACCCCCGTGCAAGCTAGAGACCAGCTTTTCACGCCAAGCTCTCCTCCTTCTTCGCTATAAAAATTGTCCTCTTTTTGCATGTTGACCCTGGAACAGGGAAGTATCTTCGTTACGTACCACCGCTTAGTGATAAATAAAAAAATTGCGCATAGTAGCCATACTAAAAAAACTTCGGCCCTGTATCTCCATGTTACACTGCAATTGTCGTCAAAAGACGATTGTCTTGCGTCTGGAGAGAGTGAACAAAACATTTATTTGATGTTTTGTGCAAGAAAATTCGTGAATGGTATAGTGGAGGGGCTGCGTTGTAGTGCCTAGAGCGCGCAGCGCAGGAGAAAGAGCGCATCAAGTCATGTCACACGAGAGACATGAGCGCTATCTGGCAGTTATCCTGGAAAATGTAGCGCGTGCGCCCTGCGCACCCATCTCGAAGATAATAAGGTGTAGAGCGCAAGGCGACAGGTAGGTGCCACCACCGTGTCCTCTTAGCAAAGCGGTGGAAACACTTGCCTTTTCGTGCAAGCGTTGCCTGGTCAGCGCAACGGGATAAACGCTACGGTCCTTCTAATTACTCATGTATGCCTTTTCTAGTTAGAGACACACAAACATAATATTGGCGTATTGGTATGGTGCCTCAGATATGCGCAATGATTGCTTTTTAATTGACAATCACATAAGTATGAACGCTGAATCTTGAGCAATAATGGTGGGCGCAGTGAATGGGGTCGGCCGTTTGGAGTATTGTTCGGCCACTTTGGTGCCGCTTAGGGTACCGTGAAGGCGGACAAATTGACAAATGTACAGACAGACAGACCAGGTTTCCAGTTAACACTAGACAAGGTTTCCAGGAAACACTATTTCCTTTAAAAGAGACAGGTTCATGCCTTTCCACCTGGCCACTTTTTATTTTGTCTCTTTTTGTTTGGACTTTGGGCATCACTTGCAAGAAGCACTCCAAGGCACTTGGTGGGTGTCACCATGCAGCACACATTTGAACAATACTCAAACATTGAAGTCCATCTTCCGCACCACAGCGCAAGAGATTTTCCCCAGTTTACGCTGCTCCCTGTGACGTTAAAAAAAAATAGCGGCAGATCCCACGTACAGTGGGAATCTATGATATGCGGAGCACGAATGAGGGTGGTTGATATGTCACTTTAAAATCAGCACAACATGAGGTGGAGGTAAATGATGCCATACATCACTTCCGTGCCACAATTATCATGTTCGGATGTGTCGTTCACCTTCATCATCTATTCACGTCATGTGATACCAAATTTAGTATGTGTGGAGCTAGCGAAACGGCCGCGAGCACACTATGAACGTCGTATGTTGAAATGTATTGGCGCCTTGCCTGTTGCATACAGTCAAGTTCTCACGTAACACGCATCTCATGATTATCATGTTTGCACCAGTCACATACCTTCGATATTCATTGGCGTCACGTAATACCAAATTTGGCATATGTGAAGCTTGCGAAACGGCTGCGAGCGCATCATGAGCGTAGCATGTAGTCATGTTGTTACATGACACGATTCTCATTTTTATCATGTTTGCACCAATATCATACCTTCGTCATCCATTCACGTCCCGTAATACCAAATTTGGTATAAGTGAAGCTAGCGAAACGGCCGCGAGCGCATCATGAGCGTGGCATGTAGTCATGTTGTTACATGGCACGCATGTCATTATTTTCATGTTAGCGTCTGTCACCTCTGTTCGCCATGCAATCATGTCATACCATTCCAGTTTTGCAACATGCCATGTGAACGAAACCACCGCAAGAGCTGCAGGACCGTGAAGTGTAAATCATGACGTTCATGATGATGATTATGATCAAAACTTCATTACTCCCAAGAGAGAGGACCGGCCGAAAGGTCGGTTACGCTGCTTAGAGGAGGTCAGCGGGGACTCCTTGGGACACCGCGGCCTCCAATGCGCCGGAGATTACCCGGCGTTGCTGTGCAGAGTCAGTTATACGCAGAAGGTACTCCCATGTATCTTCTGTTTGAGGCGTCAGTGTACTGTGGGCACGTCCATGCCTTGTGTATGAGGGTGGCCGATTGTGAGCAGTATTTACAGTTTGACATACATCGTGATTTTCATGTTATGACTAGTCAAATAGTTCTTCATACAGTCATGTTATGCCATACCTAGTTTGGTATCGATACCACTATCGCAACGGCCAGGAGAGCTAAAAGTAGTAGGTGACTAGAAAGATACGCTCAAAGTCGCCGAAGTTCGCTAAAAAATGCTTCTTATTTAAGAGTGCTTCACTCTGCACCACAAGCAGAATGGTACTCACCTTCCGCGAGCCATTGTGCTCTTGCAGCCTTTGCTGCAGCCGTTGCTTATAAAAGTCGTAAAAAAACCTGGGGAAAAGAAAAGGAAGCCTTGTGCCTGCCAGGGATCGAACCTAGGACCTTCTGCGTGTCAGGCGGATGTGATAACTACTACAACACAAGCACTTTTTTCTTCACTTCTTGTCTTTGGTACATCACATATAACTCAAACAACACTGATGTCCAAACACCCATGTAAAACGTACATACGGTGGCATTATAGTCAACTGGCATAATGCTGGTATTATAGAATTAAAATTAGGATTACGGGACCAGCGGCTCAACTCTTCAGCGCTGGTCGGGTCCTTCCGGTGCTGCTTTGTGAACTTCAACGAACCAATGAACACTCTCTCTAAAATAAGCTCGAGCCTGCCATGCATCTTTATCAAAATGATGGCCTGCCATTCTTGAACGCCAAAACGAGTGGAGGCCAGTGAGCACAATTGCGTAAAATGGCAGGGTATTTTACACTCAAGAAACGAATCCGAATGGGTTCAACGGAATTTTTTTTCCTAAGAGCCTTCTGCAGCACATCCCACCAATAAACACAGGATATTTGGTTTCTTGGAGCCTACAAATTAAGCAATGCGTGCCTCAAGGCAAATAACATCACTTTCCCTCCAAACAGCTTTTATTGGGCAATGTACGAAAATGCAACTTAAAGAAAGGCTTTTTGCTCCAGGCTGCACATGCATTTTATATAACTCTCTTGAAAACGTTGCTGCCGGGCTCTCCACTGTAGAATGATCTGCACAAAGGCACAGGAAAGACAATGTCACATAAAGCGAAATGCAGTTCTTTCCATTTAACGTTCGAAATGTATTCTCTTGAAATACGTACACCTAAAAACCAATGATTAGAAACACAATTTCCTCATAATAGCCCCCTAGCCCTCCTACACAATCTTCAGTCGAGAGAACGTATTCGAGCAGTAGTCTGGTCAGTCGCAATTGACATAGGGTGCGCAGGAAGAAATCGGTGACGTCTAAAAAAACAAAACAAAAATGGTTATCTAGCTGACATGTAAAAAGATGACCTAGTCCAAGTCTTCCGTCTCTTACTCCTCGTAACAAGCTAGTACGGCTGCAGCGTTTACCTCTCGAGGCCCACACAAAGACGACAAATATTGTGTGGACTGTGGAACCTTTGTACATTCGTCCTTGAATAATGTAGTACCTGCATTACGTACCAGAGCTTGCTGATAAAGAAGAGATTGCAGGCTGTGGCTATGGCAAAGATCGATAACGCGCCTGCTTTCCACTTTTCCGCTTTTTACTGCGTGTCCTTAATTTGACATTTCTAAAACTGGTCGCTGTCGCGATATGCATCAAGCGGGACACCTAAGTACTTGCCCAGGGTCGTTGCTCAGGTCACGTTAGCGAAGACGTCTTGCTTCGTTGGCCACGATCCATGCCAGAGCCCGAGACACTTAGACCAGTTTACGCCGCTCCCAGTAGCATGACTGAAAGCACGCACAGGTACCTTGAAAAATTAGCCACATCATCTGCATATGCGAGCAGCTTGACTTCAGCTGCATGCAACTAAAAACCATGGATTCTTTTGTCATTAATTATTTTCAAGCACGATGCTTATATATATATATATATATATATATATATATATATATATATATATATATATATATATATATATATATATATATATATATATATATATATATATATATATATATATAGAGAGAGAGAGAGAGAGAGAGAGAGAGAGAGAATAACAAAGAGCTGAGGGGGCAGCTCTAAGGAACCGAACGCTGCGCGCCTCGGACTCGTATTTGCTATCAACCTCATGGTGCAGTCTCAATACGTCAGGGCCACTCCCTCGCAAATAAAAGAAGGGAAGATAACATGATGTAACAAAGAAAACAAAATTTGGTGGTCATAAAAAACAAAGGCTTTTTTCCTAGACCAATCTGTAATATGGCAACCATTTCACCAAAATATTCACAAAAATCAAGAACGCTGCGTGCTTTATGATTATTCAGGACGCTACAGCAGCCTTTGATGCCACATGTTTGGTGAGGCCCCATGATGTCCTGTATCACTGCCTGTAATATTCGAGCTAACATCTTCATGCAAATTTTATACTCTACGCTTGTTAGGGCTATAGGACGATACGTCGAGGCAGATTTCAGTTTGTGTACATTCTCTGCTTTCTGTATGAGAATCGTACGGGACGTCCTCTGTGAAAGTGGCAAAATATTTAATTTATACGCTTCATTAAATGTTCCTGCTAAGATTGGGGTAATTTCATGTTTAAGCTCTTTACAAAATGCGGCTATGAAAGCGTCCGGACCTGGTGACTTCCCGGTGTTCAACTTGTCTATAGCATCGTCTACTTCAGCCATGGTTATTAGTTTATTACACACTCCAAGATCTCTTTTCTTCCGTCATGCAGACGGGGTAAAAACAGCAGAAATTCAGTCTGGGAACTTTCAAAACTTACGTCGTGCAATACAAACAACTGGCGACAATGCTCCGTGAAAGCTTTTGTGATGCACACAGTATAGGTTATTACGGTGCCGCCCCGCTCTATCTCGCGTATGCAGTTTCTTTCAGCGTGGGCTTTTTCCAAGTCTAGAGCGAGTTTCGACGGCATTTCACCTCCTGCAGTGTCCTCCTCTCTTGCCGTCACCAGCACGCCACGGTAACGCAGTTCATCCAGCGGCTATAACTTTTTCTTTACTTTTCTCATATCCCCAATCCACTTTTCCGGGGCTCAGCATTCCTACTTGAGTAACTTATCAAGAAGCACCCCTAACTCATTCTCTTTATTTTTTCCGTCATACCGAATGCTCGTAGCCCTGTTTATTGCTTCAAGTTTAACGTTTATTTGCAAGGTTCCCAGTGTCAGCAAATTCGAATCTTCTCGCTGGGGCATATTTCGTTAATTTCTCTTTTCGCTTTTTGATTGATTGATATGTGGGGTTTAACGTCCCAAAACCACCATATGATTATGAGAGACGCCGTAGTGGACGGCTCCGGAAATTTCGACCACCTGGGGTTCTTTAACGTGCACCCAACTCTGAGCACACGGGCCTACGACATTTCCGCCTCCATCGGAAATGCAGCCGCCGCAGCCGGGATTCGATCCCACGACCTGCGGGTCAGCAGCCGAATACCTTAGCCACTATAGACCACCGTGGTGGGGCTCATCATGCAGAAGGTTATTATTTAATTTTCACAGTTCACACGAGAGCGACCATAGAGTGGAAGACTAAACAGTGATCAGATAAAGGCAGTGGGTTTACATCATAACTGGTGCATTACGGTAAAATGTTGACGGAAACGTAAACGCAGTGAAGTCTTGCGTGGCTGGGCCTTCGAAATCACGTGTAATTTATCGCTCTTGTTCCTGTGATATATTTCGCTACATTCTCGACGTCCCATTTTCCGACAATACTAGCCAAGATGTCAATGTTCTTATCCCTGTTACCACGAGTGCCTGTTTCGTCGTGTGCGATCAGAATGTAATTAAATTCGCCCAACATTACTTATTATTTTCCTGCACAGAGCTGTTGTTCAAGGCCGTGAAAAAACAGGGTCCTTTCTTCGACCGTATTGGGCGCGTACATGCAGACGACACGCCACCCAGTGTTGTTCAGAGCAAAGTCGAGAACAGCACATCGGTCTGCTTCACATGAAAAATGGTCGTTCACCTGAAGCCAAGGCAACTTCTTAGCAGAAAGTGCGCAGCCGGCCGTTGTGCCCACTGCGTGGCCAACTACAACAAAAAACCTTGACTCAAAACGTTACACCATACTGCCGGTTTTTGCACTGCCGTCGACTTTCGTTTCCTCTATTGCAAGCACTTCAATGTCGCTCTCCTTTACGAGACGGTATATCTGGCTTTGTTTTCTTTTACCTGACAGTCCTCTGACGTGAAAGGTGGCGACATTTAACGGAAATCCAGGCGCCATTTTGACGAAAGAAGACCAGCAGCATTGCGCTCACTTTTTGCGTCTAGCCCACGGCCAGACGGTACTGGACAGTACCATTACCAGTGGTGCTGTCCGGCGGAGCTGTTGAAGCCTGCCCGACGGGCTCTACGTTGCCGCCGCGCTTGTCGGTGGGAACGTTGGAACGCAGTCGAATAGATGGCCGCCGTCATTGTAAAATCTTTGCTGGCGGTTCCTCGGGGCCAGGTGCGGTCGTTTCAGCACTATCGTTGCTGGCTGGGGGGTGGGGACGTTTGGGAGTCGCGGCGTTATTGGTCGGCGGTTGAACGCCACTTCTCTCCGGTGGCGTCTCGTTCGAATCTTTGTGCTCGCCGACATTGCGAGCTGGTGAGCTTTCGGTGGCTTTGATCATCAGCACGGATGACACTGTTTGGTCACCCGCCGCTCTTTGGAGGATTGGCGCGTCACCCTTGCGGGTGTAGCCTCCTAAAGCCGCAGGCAGAACCTGCGTCACAGACTTAGCAGAGTCGGCTTACTCTTCTTGGTCTGCCAAGGCGTCCCCTTTAGGCGCAACACCACCGGAAGGCGCCTAGAAGTCTGGAGATGCAGCCTACTTTTTAGCCTCGTCGACGCCCCGCGCCGCCTGCTCTGCTTCGACGACATACATCCTTTCCTCACATTCGCCTTTAACTGTCCTGTCGCCGACGCGTAAGCACGGATGCAGTATGCCTCCGCATGCCCGTAACGCCGGAACATGGAGCACCGGGGCGCCTTGCAGTCCCGGCGAACATGTCCCGTGCCATGACATCGCAGGCACTGCATAGTTCGCCCGGGCACCACAGCGAGGGTCAACTCCCCTGCGACTCCAACCTGGTGGGGAAGGTCGTCCACTTTGATTCCGGGCTTAAATTTGAGCAGGATGGTTCTTTTCCTACATAGCTTGGACCCATTAACGCTCTCGAGTCACCTCTGTGACGTTGCTGAGGACCGCAAAGGCTGTCTGGATATTTTCCTCTTGGGCACTGTGAAGCATCCAGTGGAGGCGAAGCTTCACCTGCTGATCATCCGAGTTGAAGATGATACACCGGTGGCCTTTCACTAAAGTTCCTTATAGTTTCTTGCCGGCTTCACCCGTGTTAAAGGTCACCGACCGCACGTGGTTAATTTGGTATGCCACTAACGCCACGACGTCAGCAGGCAGACCAACTGATGCGAGGGCGTCTCACAAGTCCTCGACTCTATAGGGCCTCTCACGCAAGTCTCCGCGCAAAAACAACGTGTTCAGAATGACATGGCCAGTGGGCAGAGATGGCAGCACAATTTCGTAGTCCTTACCTTCTTCGACCATCCTGTTACCGCGGCCGGCACGGGCCGCTATCACCACTACACCGAAGCCGTTCATTCTGCGACCGTTCGCTTGCGCGGCCGGAAGTAGAATGACCACATCACAAGCACGACTGTCTTCGCCTCCCGCAAGCAAGTCTTTGTTTAAAGAAGTCGTAAAAGAAACTAAAAAAGGAAGCCCTGTGCCTGCCAGGAATCCAACCTGGGACCTTCCGCATGTTGGGCGGATGAGATAACCACTACACCAGAAGCACTTTTTTCTTTTATGCATGAAATAATCGCCAGTAATTGTCCTTTTTGCTTTATTGCCTGTTCACAGGTGCGTACACTAGACCACAAGTATAAAAAAAACACCAGGCCTGCGCGGAAGGCGCAGCAGAATCACAGCGAAAGCTAGAAGAGCGGTCTTTCAGAGTCTTTTCAAAACACTCATTGCATGGCTAACTACTGCAAGCACACTTGCTTGATACCCACTGGAGAATGAATAATAAACTTTTGGGCAGTAGGCAGGCATTCGCTATGCTATTTTTCATAATTCTTCTGAGAAGCGTGGTGTCAGTTAAGCACTTGCAAGACATTTTGTGCCAATTTTCCATGCAGTGGCTGATGACAATGAGAAATTATGGATGAAGTGGGTATGCGCCTGAGTGAATCGGGGAACAAGAACCAACCTTTGAAATGGGTCGGAGCATTGGACGGCCCACTTATTACGCTATTCGCATTGTGCGACGACTTGCTGTTATTTTACTGTTTTAAAACGCTTAATAAGTTGTACTGACGCGATGGCTTTCCCGACATCATAATTGCCTACGGCAAGTTTGCCATGAAGTCCCAAACACCGGCGTGTCATGGACCAAGTAGCCCTCCTTCAAATAGACCTTGCAAAAGCATTTGATAAGGTAGAGCATGCTTTTTTCTTCCGGCTCCTAAGACACCTTCACTTGGGTGATGTACTATACAATGGTATCTCACTCTGTTATAAGAAGTGCACAACTAGGCTAATTGCAAATCGCACACTTTCCAATATAATAGAGTTAAATTCATCTGTACGTCAGGGATGTCCGCTGTCACCTTTGCTTTTTGCAGTTTATCTGGAACCATTATGTTTAAGTGTGCTTCTAAAGTGCAGCATAAGAGGCTACCGATATGATGCTGAGGAAGTTAAAGTTCCAGCTTATGCAGATGACATTGCCTTCTTTTGCGCTGATAAACCCAGCGTTCATGAAGCATTCAACACTACTTTACGTTTCTGTGGTGTCGCTGGCGCCAGCATAAATTTTGATAAAAGTAGTGGATACTGGCTAGGCATGTGGGCTACAACTCCTCCGGTCTTCACAAATATTCATTGGAATGTGACTCCTATGAAATACCTTGGTGTGCCTCTTGATAACTATCGTAACAGCGGCCCACACTGGACCGCTGCGATAACTACGATCCACCGAAAGGTGGCAACATGGCACGGACGGGAGCTTTCCATTTTTGCCAGAGCGAAAGCGTGCAATATATTTCTTGTATCAAAGCTTATTTATATTCTGCAGGTGTTGCATTGCTCTCGGGTACACATTCAAGCCTTTCATAGGATATTTGCCTGCTTTATTTGGAGCTCTTCCTGGGAACCCATGAGAAGAGACAATCTTTTTCTTCCACTTGAAAAGGGTGGCCTCGGCCTTGTGCATTTGTTCGTGCGACAGTTGGTGTTGCGATTTTTCTACCCCAAGGATGTGTGCCACCCATTTCTATTAGCGGTTCTTCGTAACCGTCTATGTTACCACCTTCCTTTTATTCATGTCACAACAAGCATTGCTAAGGAATTGCCGTTGCGGAAATTCCTAAGAGAAATTGTTGATACTGTCAGTTTTTGAAAGCCAGGTTTACCTTAGAATATTTGTATACTATTGACAGAACAAATTTAACCGCTGCACTTGTGAATAACCTTTTCCCCGAACCTGCTTATCGAAAGCCATATTCGCTTCTGCCTGGTCGCGATGTATTATTTCGTGTACGTAGAATGTGTTTATCTCCTTCAGCGAAAACATTTTTCTTTAAACTGCACACTTCCACGCTGCCAGTGAAAACGTGGCTGAATGAAAAATCAATATACGCACCCTGGACAGTGAATTGTGGACTCTGCAACCAACCTGAGACTATAGAGCATTGTTTTATTCATTGTCGTGATGATTTTTCTTTTTGGGACATTCTAAAAAGAACGTTAAGGAAAGAACTTCCAATCACATCCCATGGTATTAGGTTCCTTCCGTTCAAAAAGGGTCTGACTGATAGTACTCCTTACGAATTGTTTATGTTGTTTGGACTGTATTCATTATAGAAAAGTCGCATGATCGATAGACATGCCGAGCCACCACGGTCGATGAGATCTGTCTTCCGAGAAGCAGCTGCTCAAGTGCGCAGTGTTGTCGAGACTTTTGACCCCGTTCCGGAGTGGCTTCCCGTTCTTGACGCTTGTGTGTGTTTGCCTGACATCTGATGAAGTATGTTGTGTGTACTTCACTAGTGGTAATTTCATTCATTAAAGAAAAAAAAAAACCGGCGTGTCTCAGTGGTAAAATACTTGGCTAGCACCCAGGGGACCCAGGTTCAAGCCTCACTGTGTCATTTGTTCTCGTTTTTTTTTCTCTAATCTCGCGCAAAGTGGTTACGGACACCGGCGGCAGCGGACAACTACGCCTGACTCAAGTTGTCATCTCATCACAGCTTTCGTTGTACAAAAAAAAAAGGCAGTGACAGTTCTACGAGAAGGACACAAATTAAGATTGACTAAGTGCTGCCAAGGGTTCTATCCTCGGCAACCACCGAGGTAAAATCTCCCGAGCTTTCTGCAGTTCAACAAACTTGGCCATACATTCACGAAAATGTATTCGTGCAAGCCGTGAATCTTAATCGCAATAAAATCCTGCCATATGGGCCCGCCATAAACAGCGAAGGCAACCTAGCATAATCAAACCATAAGGCATTCCCTCTTCGTCAACTATTGGCAGCAATCTTATACTATAATCTTTTAAAGATAATTCTTCTTTTGTTGTCTTTTGAAGTACGTCACAAAAAATATACATCTTCCGAACAATGTAAGAAAACATGATCTATAGTCTTCGGTTTTTTACAGTTAAGGCAATTTGTCCCCCTATATAGGTGAGTAAAAACCATAGTCGGCGGTCTTTGCCTTCCGCGAGTGAGTCTTTGTTTAAGAAAGCCAGAAAAATGGTTAAAAAAGAATGCTCTTGTGCCTGCCAGGGATTGAACCTGGGACCTTCCGCGTGTTAGGCGGATGTGATAACCACTACACCACAAGCACAGGTGTCGTCGAGAACGTCCTGCGGAAACCTTGCGAAACATCTCTACAGCGGTGCCCTATTTTGCGAGACCGGTTCTGCCGTTCTGAGCCGTGCCATAGCTGCTACGCACCCTATTTTACAAATTATTGATCGGAGGCCCTATGTCTTATGAAAATAAAAGGTTCCTGCCGAGAACATCAGTTATTCTCAGTTTTTTTCATTGTGAAAAATTTTTTTCAGTCCAACACCAATACCTGCAACTGTGTAAACTGAAAAAAAAAAAATGTTCACGCGATCCTTATGGCATAATGTACAGTGTTCACGTCGCATTATTTTAACCTGTTGGAAATTAGCAAGTATACACATGCGCCTCTACATGGAGCAGCGTCTCTTTGAGCCACGTGATGCCCGAAATACCTCCAGAATGTTGACTTGTATTACGTAATCTGTGTGAACGTATGTGAAATGATCATTTATAATTCTTGAATTTTGTATGTGAACTTGCGAACGTTCATCAGGTAATTGATTCGACTGAAATCCTTTTGAAATTATGTTAATACGAGATAAGACCCGGGAATTTTCCCGATTCAAACGTAATTTATTTCTATAAATATAGCTTGAAGAAGCTTGTTAGGAAAATAAAGTGCCCCGCCGTGGTGGTCTAGTGGCTAAGGTACTCGGCTGCTGACCCGCAGGTCGCGGGATCGAATCCCGGCTGCGGCGGCTGCATTTCCGGTGGAGGCGGAAATGTTGTAGGCCCGTGTGCTCAGATTTGGGTGCACGTTAAAGAACCCCAGGTGGTCCAAATTTCCGGAGCCCTCCACTACGGCGTCTCTCATAATCATATGGTGGTTTTGGGACGTTAAACCCCACAAATCAATCAATCAATTAGGAAAATAAAGTAATACCTAAAAGCAGATTCAGGTCCTAGAACGCAGCGCATAAAATTTACAAAATAAAAAATGCGAGAGCACTTCCTGCGGTTGGTTCACGTATGTTTAAAGAGGTAAAGAACACGATAAGTTATTGATGGACACTGCTGGTTACATCACAAAGCAGGGTAAGGCATGCTGGTGCGCATTGTTTATGTTGTTTTGTTTTCTTCTACTTTATTATTGTTTATTAGGATGAATTATTACGAACTAGTTCAACTATCTGTTGTTATAAAATAGTGATTATATTGATGCACGAGTGTGGGGGGGGGACAGGGGGGGGGCAGCCACATCCCGTGCGGGGTGCGAAGGGATATAAAGTCAGCCTAACGTTTTTTCTAAGCCGCCGAGTTTATCTCAATCGGACCCATTCGGGTATTTTTTATAAACAGGATTATGACGATGCAACCTTTTGACTATGATGGCTTGAGGCCTGTAATATTGAATACCGAGAACTGCTTACTTCCTATACTTACTCCCAGGAAGGCAGAAACGAGAACACAGGTGGGGAAATCACAACTAAAATTATTAAATTTACACCTATATTACACCAATAGATTCTCTATAGCCAATTAGGTTACATAAGAAATTTCAGCATACCAAAAATAATAACAATACAATAGTTATTGAAGACTTCATAATTGAAAATTTGTTGAAGCGCACTAAAGACGGACGGACAGAAGAGGCTGATAGGATTGATGGGTAACAAGACTACTGTGAAATCAGCAGAAGTTCTTTATTCGTGCACAGCTGATATGCTGAACTTTTGTTAGAGTCCATATAGATTACATTATTAAATATCATTAGTCAACGTTCTACACTTGTGGTTCGACATTCTGACCAGCTTTTCTTTGTCTCTTTTTCTTCTTTCATTTTATGTAAATTTGTTTTGCCACAAGGAAAGTGGACGCTCTTTATTTCTGTTAATTGTAACTGAAAAAAAGTAACCTGTAATATTCTCGAAATTACTTTATTGAAGTAAGTCACTACAGTAGTAAATTACCAGCCTATGAAAGTAATTGATAACGTTGCTCATAACAGCAACAAGTGCATGTTATAATGCTAAGTATGCTCGATCGCTAACTCCCGAAGCACGAGAAAACAAGAAATGCGGAAAAGCGCTTTGCGAAAGCGCCGTTTTTGTATGTTACACTTCCGTGAAGGTGGCGGTGGTGAGCACAAGAAACATTGCTGCTGTGGTGGTTGGCGTGTTGAAAACGTGCTGTAGCTTCGATTGTGAATGGTGTAGTACGGTCAACGCATTGCGACATATAAAATAAAGAAACATTCCCCGACGATTGCACCTTGCGCTATACGGCAAATGTAAAACAC